>CM053509.1:70124338-70337319 GCA_028627145.1 Eidolon dupreanum
TGCTCATTCTGGACATGTGAAAATCCTGGACCACATTCCTTTGCTTGTATAGCTCTAATTCTATGTATCTAGGAGATAATAGTATTCTCTTCCCTTTTCAGTTAAAAAAGATCCCTGAACTGTTTAAAGCACCTGGGGATATACTTTTTGCCTGACTCAGTTTAAGGTCTCTTGGGCCATAATATGCAGCAGTTCTGATTGTTTTGAAAATTATTAGTGCTCAGACATTTTATTCATTTATTACTTTATTTCCTCTCCTTTTTAGAACATAATGACTTTTAAGTTAGAAAACCGAGAAATGCTGAATTTATTAAACACTTCCTGTTCAGGGCGGTGCTGTGCTAAGCAATAGAGAGAAAGTTTATAGACTGGCCTCGAACTGTGTGGGTTCATGTGCAGGCTGAAGGACACTGTGTATGGACAAGAGCCAGTGCGTGACCTAACTCTCTGTCACCTACCATGAGTAGGTCCTACTCATCTGCAGTATTACATGGAATTTGGAATCTTGAAACAGTTCGCCTGGTATAAATGATAGTACGGTAACGTTTTAGGCCCCAAACAGATCTTTACATTAGCCAGAAAAATGCCTGTCATATCTATCGAAGGTGGTTGTAAAGATCAAATAAACACCTTAACTGTGAGGATGCTTTGTTCGTTTTGGGAAGTCATGCACACCCTTCTTAGAGACCTGAAATCATGTGGTATCAGGAGCTCGGGTGTTCCTAGAGAAGTTGCATTTCTTCCCATCCAGCCTTTCCTCAGCAATTCACCTGTGACTGTCACCTACTTGAGGGATGGCTTATATCTCTTTGGTGTCTCCTCTGACACCCAGCCTGGCACATGAGTAATAGGTACTAAAGATCTCTGCTAAATGAATGAATGAACATTTGTAAAAGCATTGTTACAACCATTATAGACAGCAAATTATAACTAATATTATAAATTATCAAACAATAACTGAGAATGCCTGCAAGTTAAATTATTTCCTCTACTATTTCCAAACCAAAATGGACTCTGGTCACAGAGATTTTTGAGTTTTGTCTGGTATGTTTGTGACAAGAAAAGCACCTATAGAAAAAAAATAGGAATGTTTTCTTCTGTTTTCAGGATGTAATTCCTCCCCTTTGGAAGAAAACACAAAGATAATAAAAATGTTAACTTGGATATTAGAAAGGTTAAAAAATTCCACAGGTTAATGTTACTGTTTCAAAATATGAAGACTGCATATGACTAGACAGGATGTTAATGACTCGACTTTACAAAATTTATTAAATTTATTTTCAAAGCAGTTTGGTTCCCCCTCTCAAATGCACGAAGCATGTGGGAGTTGTAATAGATCTGCCCCAGGCTGCCAAACAAATTTTTAATGGAACTGGAGTCCTTCAGGGATTGTCCTAAATCCACATAATATTCTTAAGTCCTGGTGTTTGCACTGGGACCTGCATATTAGCAGATGTACGTGTGAATAATATACTTATATTCATCCATCACCTTGGTGACTCCACATCTATAGGGGCTGTTGCACATCAATTATTCCACCGCAGGAGGTAGAAAGATATTTGGGCCGGCATTGACCTCTTTTTCAATCCGGGCCTCAGAGTAGTGTCTTCTGGAAGTCAATTGTTCTGCCCTTTGGACAGAACTCCTGTTTGAGGATGCATTTGGCCTAGTGTGGCCGTGCTGGGAAGTCAGCGTGATTACCTGTGCTAGGTGCAGTGGCGGCATCCAGAAAAACAAATGAAAATTTGGTCACTAAGAGGCACCGTCAGCATTTAGGATCTCTCCCATCTATCTAATTCTTGCATAAGATAATCTCAAGTCTATCAGAAAAGAATGTCAACTTTAGTAAAATACATTTACCTTTCACACACACACACACATACAAAGCAACTGTTTGAAAGAAACTGTGAATCGTTTGAAGAGCTAAATTCACTTTCAAATGCCTGGAAATGTTTTTGTTATCTGAGGTTTCAGGAAGAATGAGAATTTTTTTGTCTTTATATCTTAGAGCCTTCTCTCTTTTTTAAAGGGAAGCAAAGTTTTTATAGTGCTTATCTTTTTTTTTTTTTTATCATCAACTTGGAACTTTTTTCTCAAGAGTACATAGTACTTTTAATTTTTTTAAGCTTCTGATATTCTAGCTAGAGGTGTGTTGCATATTGTCATAACTGATAAATCAATGACAAATGTAGCCACTTCATTTCGTGGGGGAGATATACAATTGTGGTGGTGGCTGACCATTTGTTTAATTATGTGCTAAGTACCATATGATGAGAGAGTAAAGTTAAATTGATGATTTGGGCTATCTCAGCCAGGGTACAGTTTACATGGCAATTACACTGGGATCATCTAAGTGTAATTGGCAAGTAATTTTGTAAGCGAAGGAACATGACAGCTCATTTACATGGTGTTCACTGAGTAAAATTTGGGGACATTTATCAACTACTTCCAAGTGAAGAGTGATTGCACCAATATCTCCCAAAACGCTATGGGCAGTTTGAAAGCTACATGGAAGGTTTTGGGTACAAATCTTCATTCGTTTTCTTCCAGAACGTTTGTTAGGCATATCCTGTGTGTCAGGCACTGTCCTAGGCACTAAGAATACAAAAATGAGTGAAAAGTTCTACTCTCCAGGAACCGATGGGTAGGATGCAGACACGTTATCGATAATTATACAACACTGTAGTGGGTAGAGGTTTGGGCTCTGCACGGGTACTGTGGATGCTGAGATGAGGAAACTGGGGCTGATGGAAGATGGTCAAGGAAAATCTACTAGAGAGGGTGACACCTGAGATGGATTTTAAGGCTGAGCAAGGCTGAGCCAGGGGTAGGGAAGACAGATTTTTCAGGCAGAGATGCCAGCAAGAGTAGAATCTTGAAGGAGCTTTAAGCAGTTTAGGCACATTTCAGGGTAGATATGGGACTTGAGAAACAGACCTGGCTGGGGTCTTAGAGGGCTCTGTAGGTCTTGTTAGAGGCTGGACCTTGTTCTTCAACCTTGAGAAGCCATTGGAGGGTTTTAGGAAGAAGAACATCTTTTTCTGAGTTTTATAGACAGAGCATCCTATGTAATAAAATGTTTTTTTTATTGCAATAGTATGATATTTCAGGCTCTATTCTCCAGATATCAGGGCATTTTATACTCAGAGCAACCTATGAAGCCAATACTGGCATTTTCCCCTTTTTACAGATGATGGAACTGAGTACTAAGAAGTTGCCCAGTGTGTTACACAGGGGGTGATGGAGGAGCCAGAATTTGAATCCAGACTGTCCAGCTCCAGAGGCCATGCCTGTCACCATCACCCTATACCATGTCATAGCCCCTTGACACAATCAGTTGCAACTCCCTGTTTATAAGATGCATAACCCCCACCCACCCACTACACTGTGAGCTCTGCGAGGTCAGGGGCTATATTCATCTTCTTCACAGCTACATTCTGCAAGCCTAGTACAATGCCTGCCCCTTCATAGGCATGTGACAAATAAGAATAATTGTAGTTTTAAAGCGGTCGTGCCTGGAGTCTGTCAAGGTCAGCCTAGCAAGGGATGATGACGAGGACCTAAATCCATGGTAAGGATGGAGAAATCACTTGGCAGAGCTTGGCGATCAGTTGAATCTGTGGGTTTTGTTGGTGTATTCTCACAATGTTTCTGATTTCCACCGCCTACATTGGTGGCTTGGCAAAAGAATCTGAAGCAGAGGGAAGCTAAGCTCGTGCTGCTCTGCACAGAACTCTCACATTCCTGAGGAGAACTGTTGCGGACTCAGGATGAGAAGATAAAAGAAACTTCCTTGGAGATGGTTAAAAATAGTGGACACATCTGCCTGGGATGGTTGAGGGACAGAACTGCCCTGGGGTAGATGAATGGTTAGATAGCCTTTGGGATTCTTCTGCCTTTGAAAACTTTCTGGTTTAGAATAAACAAAAATTCTCCTGTGACACCTATCCTTAACTGCCTGGCTTAAGATAAAATCAAAGTGTCTAAGGACTGGAAAATATTGAGTCCACATGCCGGAATTGTAGATAAGGAAACAGAAGCCTAGAAAAGTTAGATGACTCCTCCAAGGGCACACACTTAAAGCAAAAGGAAGACCCTGAACAATGGCCTCTCAGGCTGTACTCCTTCTTCCCTGAGTGTCAGATAGCAGCTTCTGTGTGTTGGTGCCCCCTGTGAGCACGCCTGTGTTGGGTGGTGACACCAAGGCAAAGAGAACCTGGTATCTATCTGCACCTGAGGCGTTCAGAGAGCCTCAACAATAAGTGCCACTTGTCACCTAAAAATGCCATCATAGAACATTTGGAAAATAGAGAAAATGAATTTAAGAGTTCATAATGATTTTTGTTTCGGCCCACTCATCGCCAGGCACTGCTTCAGTGCTTTACGATCATTACCTCTAATTCTTACAACAAACTAGAAGTTAGGTAGTATTATTTTCACTTCATGTTTCATAAAGCTAAAGCACTGAGAACTCATTCCATAAGGCCAGACTATGTTAACTCCAAGTCCTACCCTGCACAAATGAAGTTAATATTTTGTCGTGTTTCCCTACAAGTCTTTTTCTACGCACTGGGACTATTCATTTACATAGCTATAATTTTATCAGAGACATAATTTTTTATCTTCACTTTTGGCTTGGAATGTATTCTGTGTATTTTTCAAGTGATTTCAGAGTCTTCATTCTACTGGCTGTATGTCTTACCAAGTTTTTAGGAGGTTCTTAAACAAAGAAATGTTTGCTAATAAAAATCTTTCAGTTTTCGGCATATGTGGCATTTGGAAGGTATGTTTTATATTTTGAGGACCATCTGCCCATCCTCTATGGCTGGCATTGAGGAGAGGAGAAGAGAAACTGCCAGGTCCTGCATGGGGACCGTGGCTTCTCACCCACCTAGAGCCCCTCTGGGAATGCAGGATGGTGCTGGGCTCAACTCCGTGTGGAACCTCAGTGGAGATGGCCTGAGGCAGGTAGCAGGTGACTTTTTAATCCTCTGCACTTCTGACAGAACACACAGCCTTCTTCTTGCCCTTGTAAAAAAGCAAGTTTTCATTTTCTTAGGGTAGTAAAAATCTTTTGTGTGAAGAGAAAGTGTCATCAAGTGCCTTATTCATCAGCATATATACTATCTCTTTAAAATGACAGTGGGAGTAAAAGTTCATCAGTTCAATATGTCTTTCACATTTGGAGACTCCTGACTAATAACCTCTGGTATTTATCATCAGAACAGCCAAAGAACTAAATTCTGGCACATGCTGCTCTCATGCACTGAGAAAAACTTAAAAAGACAGAAGATTTTCTCCATTTTTTCTTCTTCCATTCATTTAGAAGAAAAAGCATACCTTTTTTTAATTAAAAAAAATATGAGTATGCAGAAACATCTGGCCTATATTACCATAGCAGCCTCCTAAATGGCCTCCTTGTCTCCAGTCTGCCCTTTTAAAATCAACTCTACACAACAGCCCAAAAGATTTTTCCAGAACACAGAACTGCACCAGTCACTCGCCCATATTGTCGCATCGTCTTTCATGGCTCTTTCATGGCTCTTTGAGTTAAGTACCACGTGTAGCCACAGCTCCTCCCACCCCACCCCTGCTTACACTCTGTCCCAGTCACACTAAGCTGCTAGTTGCTCCCTGCTTCCTGCTACAATAAAGGGTGTCTCCAGGCTTGCATACAAATTAGTCCTTTCTCCCGGAGCTTCCTGCCATGCTCTGCAGAACCTGGCTCCCAGCTTGGGCTCCCACAGCACCTACCCAGCACTCATCACACTGATGTGGAAGATAGCCCACAGTTCTTATTTTCACTTGACCACCATGATTATATATATATATATATAGTGTATATGTATGTGTATATATGTGTGTGTGTGTGTGTATATGTCATATATTTACACACACACATACATATTTAAATTAAACCTCATTGAGCAAGGTATATTATTGTTTGGTTTGCTTAAGGCCCCACCATTCTAAATGACATACCAACCCTAATTACACATTTACTCTATGCGGGGTCATATGTGGCCACTCACTCTCTTATCTATTTTACCCAATAGACTATATAAGCTGTGTGTGCCAAGATTTTGTAATGTTAACTTTTGTATCTACAGGCTTGGCAGAGACTGCTCAATAAACATCTATTATATTAATTTATGGTAAAAAAAAAAAAGGCTAAAATTAAGTGAGGAAAGACTCAACTCTTTTTGGCTTCTCTGTCCACAAACATCATAAAACTCAGGGACCTCAGTGGACTTAGCAGACACAAACAGTATTCCATGGGGATGATGGAAAGTCTATGTTCATGATATGATGCTGCTAAGGCTGAGCCACTTTGGATCTTCAAGCCCCTGAATGTGATTTTGGTCTTTCCCACTATTTCCTATATCTGGATATCCACATCTATTATTATTATCCCTGATGAGTAATCATTCTTCAGACTTGTCATAGCTTTGTCCATCAAGACATACATGTCTTTGAATTCATTTCATATCCACATGACCTCCACATACCCATCAGATGGAGCTCTTCAGAAATTTGAATGGAACAGGATTAGATGTAGTATTTTATCTGCTTTGTAAGGTTTGATCATGATCAAAGCACAATCAGCTTGCTTACTCAAATTTGGATCCTGCCAAGGAATAATATACCTCGATCTGTACAAGCTGGCGAAGCTAGAGGTCACAGTAATGGAAATATCCATTGGTCAACCTCTGATGTATTATCTTTTTGATAATCTAGTCCTTTGTCTCAGTCACTGTATTTTCCATTTCCTTAGTTATTCTCTTCTAGATGTTCAGTTACATGCTGCTTTAAAGACACTAAAAAAGATCTGGAGTCCCACTGGGCCCAGTTCACTTATATTTCTGGAATTTCACATAAACGGTGACATAGGGCTGCGTTACCTGTCTATGGCAATGTTGTTGACATAAATTAAATCTCCGGAAAATGCCCTCCATTTTCAGAGAGTGTCATGGAGGTTGCAGAGGGACTATATACCATAGGTGTTGCTATGTTAGTAGCACAAGAATGGAAATATGTCCAAGTACCAAGTTCAAGAGGAAAAAGAAAAGAAAAGAAAACCCTTTCGTCTAAGCGTCCTTCCCTAGGGAAGAGGTGGGGGCTAAACGGGGAGAACCTACTATAGAATCCTTTAGCAGCCAGGAGCTTCATGGAAAGTTTTGTTGCTGTTCCTGCTTAGCTGCCTTCTCAGAGGCTTGCTGGGAATTCCTTAGTTGATATCATTAATGGTTAATGGGTGCACCTGAAAATCAAGCAATATTGTAGTGTTTGGGTAGTAGATATTAAATGGTTCTTTTCTACAGCATCAAGCTTATTGGCTTATCTTTTTCCTAATAATGAATACCTCATCTTTCACAATTTCCTAATCAAATACTTCCCCACCATCTTGAGGCAGAACCAGATCCAGCTGCATCTACTCTACACTCTTGGCTTCAGTTATGCCCAATTATTCAACCTACTCACAGGTCCTTAGGTTCTCTTTTGCTCTGAGACGTAGGCCTGATGTACCTCTTTAGAAGCTCATGATTACCAGCCATTCAGCACAAGTTCATTGTAAGTAAACAGAGGATGAAAGAGAGCACCAGGATAAATGTATAGTTATGAGGAAATCTCTAGAATAGGTTTTTTCCTAAATTGTGGTGCTATTGGGTTGAACTCATGTGATTTTCTTTACCCTGTCCCTTCTCCTCGAAACACATATACCTCATTCTGCATGGCATTGCTTCAGAGTTGAAAATTTCCACTGCAATGGCAAGAAGTAAATGCAGCCACGTTTTGGCTATAATATAATAGATATTTAATTTTTCACAGATAACATATTGTGCAGGTTGGCCAGGAACATCAGACTTCCCATACATTGCATGTTTTATTTTATTCAACCAAATACCTGTAACTGAAAGAGGATAATACAAGAAATAGTGAACCCCCATGGGGAAACCTAATATTGTCACTTTCTGTCATATTTGGCTGAACTTTATTATTTCTTGTGCCTCTAGTCAGATGAATTTTGGAGTCAGTTTTTTTAGTGAAAATTCTTATCTTTGTACTTTAAGGCCTGATATGTCCGTCTTTATCGCCTTCATTTTCAGCTTCTTTTGATTTTTGATGCTCCACTTTTTCTTCTGAGCTTTAAAATGACCCCTTTTCTCCATTAAGGAAAGGAGAGCCCAGACTTATCACTGGACATCCAAGATGACTCAGGGTGCATTTCCTTCTCCTAGTAACGTGCGTAGGTGCCCTTTGGTGCCAGAGGCCATGCTGTATACCCCCTGAATCACTATTACCCAGCACACTCTACAGAATAGGCATGATGCATGGTTTCTAAATGAATGAATGAGTGAATACCCAATTTCGCAATTTGTGGTTGTTTAATCTCTTTCATCCAAATTGCATTCCAATTGGGACTGTATCATCTCGAACTTCTGTAAATAGTCTTAATACTAAGTCTAGTGCAGTGCATACAGCTATTTGCTCAGCAGATATTTAGTGAGAGCAAAATTTGGCATATCATATTTCAAAATCCATGCTCATTCTAATTAGTGAAGTGAATGAATGGATTTTTATCCTGAAGATTTACCATTGGTTTAACAGATTGGCTACTACGATTACTCTCCGTTGGACCTCCTGTGATAGAAACCACTTATAACATTCCAGAGATGGAAAAATCCTTGGAAACCATCTGTGTTGTTTTTTTTTTTTAATATTGAAATGATAGTACTATTGATCCAGTTCAACAGATATCCACTCTTTCCTCTAACATTTATCGAACACCTTGTGTGTGGCATGAGTTGGAGATAAATGCGAAACTGGCAGTTCTTTCAAATTGCTTATAATTTGGTAGCCAAGTATAAAAATAAAGCAGAATACAGTATGACAATTTCTACAATAGAAGCAGGTATAATGAGCAGAGATAACAAAGAGAGGGGAGTAATTAACTCCACATAAGACATTAAGGAAGGCTTCCTGAAAGAAATGGCTCTGAGTTGGAATTTGGCCATGACAGCAGGTTTTGTTTTTTGAATGACTATCATGAGTGAAAAATGCCCCGATATGCTTGATTTATTCATTTATAAAGCAGTGTCACATTGTAAAGAACGAACTTTTAAAAATCCAAGATTTGAAAAGCATTCGACTGCTCAATGTAGCACCTAAGTCTACCTTGATATTCTATGGTTTGTGTGATATTTGAGAAACAGAGTTGAATCAAGCCCTACTATATTAATGGATTTGTATATGTTCACATAAGGCTAATATAATTGATACTACCAGGTTTTCTTATGGTTTCATAAATAGTGCTATCACTAACATTTTTAAAAAGTGAAGAAAAGAGGTCCTATGTATTGGTAGAAATTTAGTGTATTTCATAGAATACTGCTACTCTTGATATAGCCTACGGGATATGACTTTTCATAAAAACCTAATGAATTTCTAGATTTGTCAGCTGTTTCCAAACAGATGCACTCTGCTGATCTAATGGAAACATTTTGAGCCCAGATCCCAAATATCAATAGCTTTTAGTATTGCAGATTAGTTTGTCCATTGGGTGAATTGGACTGTTTATTTCTTGATAAAAAGTAGCAAGTAATTTTGTATGGATGTTTTATGTTTAGCTGCCTTGCCAGGGTTTGATGTTCATATGTTTCCTTGCAGAGTTTTAAGTTGAATGTAGACAGTCATTGTGCTCTCAAGGAAGCTGTGGAGGAGGAAGGACACCAACTTCTCGAGCTTATTGCATCTCACAAAGCAGGTAAATCCTCCTGAAATATTGCAAGTCTTTATGTCTCCAGACTATTAAGAATGAAGAAGCATTGCTGTAAATTACTGCATATATTCACCTCCTTATGTATTATTAATATTTACATTATCAGATTGACCTTCAAGATTTATAAATGTTTCATATACTGCATACAATGCTGTGATACTTATAAGATGAAATACTTCCTCCAAATGGTCTGTTCATTTTATTTTGGGCTTGCTGTTCGCCTGAGTTTCAATTGAAATCACATTCCTGAAAACTTCACATTGACATGCTTTTTGATGTAGGTGCTCTGGAAATAACATTAAGATAATGAATGAGAATTGTGCGTGGAGTTATAATGCATATGCATTGAGGTACTTATAGATATCATTACAGATATAAGGCTGGCAGTCTAGAGATGCCTGATTATTTCCCTGCCAATTCACACACATGTACGTTTTGCATGTTCTTTGCCGGTCATTGCATTAGCAGAGTTTTGGCCTTAAACCAATTCTTACCCCAGTTTTAATGTATTTATGAGGAGCAGATTGTAAATAAAAAATAGTTTTGTCATTTGGTTATACTTATCCCGGTAGTAAAAGACCATAAGACAGGATGAATTACAATTTGGCTTTTGCTTTGAGCTTACCACAGCTAAATAAGAAAAGAGCAGCATTAATTGGATGCACTAATGCTAGAGACTGCTCTCTTACTTCTGGCCCATTTACTGTATTTCTCATTGAAATAACTTTACTTATTTCCATACATTTTTTCTGATCATTATTAAGTCTCTACACAGATACACACAGGGTCTTTTATTTGGAATGTGAAGCTATAGTTAATAATTTTTATTCATTGTGATTTTTGTTCCACATGCACTTTTTTAGTCAATATTACTGAATCCAAGTCAATTCCAAACGATGAATCTATGTGGATATACCATTTTTGAGTGCTCATGCCTTATGTCAAGTCAAAAATTCCCAGTTTCTATTCTGTTTGACAAGTGCTGATATGGCAGGTGATGGTCATAGTCATTTAAAATTATGTTTATTGTTTGAAATAACTGTCTAATTTACTAAATAAAAAAATAATAATGGTACCAGTGCAGTCAAGTTCATAACTTGTGCTTTCCCCTTTCCTTGGAGAAGGACTAAAGGACATGCTGCGGATGATTGCAAGTCAATGGAAGGAGCTGCAGAGGCAAATCAAACGGCAACACAGCTGGATTCTCAGGGCTCTGGATACCATCAAAGCCGAGATTCTGGCTACTGATGTGTCTGCGGAGGCTGAGAAAGGGACTGGAAGCCCCAAGGTAAGTGGCTTGAAGTTTGCCTTATTTCCTCTTATTTCTGTCTTCTTTTGAACTAGGCACCACTGAAGTGTTCTTTCTACCCCCAAGGCTTTTAGTTTTTACTGCGTAAAGTTTATATATCTATCTGGATGGATGGATGGATAGAGAGAGAGAGAGAGAGAGAGAGAGAGAGAGAGAGAGAGAGAGAAATAGATAAGTAGGTAGGTAGATAGATGTAAACAAAATGAAATGGCTTAGCTTAAAACAATCAAAAAGCCTACATCTTTCAAGTTTTCTAGGAACAGGTCTTTTTGTGAAAAGTGGCAGGGTAAGAGAGGGACAGTACTTTAGGGATGGAAGAAAGAGGGACATAAAACATTTAGTAAACAAAACATAAAGCATCTTAAACATGAATAATCAGAATGGTTTTAAATTGTTTTGTTGCAACTATAAATCACTATAATCAGTGCAATCACTCAGCTCTGACATCCATTAGCCGCTTGGTTACAGCAAATTAACAAAGAAGAGAGAAAGTGATTCATTATCTCATTCCTGTTAATGACTATCAGATGCATTGCCTAATTAGGGGATGGTCATTGCAGTGGGAAGAAGGTCATATGCTTTGCTACAAATCTTTTTGCTCTGAGTGTAAGTTCTCCATGATGGTGCATGCACCGAATACAACAAGTACTTTAAAAATGAGTATTGACATGTTTGGGTTATTCATTTTAGATTTACAAAATAACCTGTAAAGCATATGCAGTTAAACTTTAAATGAGGGACCTTTTAATACAATGTTCTAAAGGAATCTGTGGACTCACGATGTGGAAAATAATTTTATTAATTTGATATTTTCATGTAATTTTTCTTCTTTTGTATTTGTTCTTTTGTGAAAGCAAGTGCAGAAAACCTGCCTTGTAATAGATTCAGCATCAGAATATATTGTAACATGAGAGAAACAGATTTGGGGGTTCATGGGTTCTAGGTTCTATTCCTGGGACGACAAAGTAATTAAATCATCATCAAGTCACATTTATTCAGCATCCATGTGGATTAGCATTGTGTTAAATGTGTACAGAGCAAGTTAAACAAACCCTTTGCCCTCTTAGACTCACATTCTTAAGTGCAGGCAGAGAAACCCAACTTGCCCTGCAATGGTGAGACCATTCAGCCAGCAGAAAGCTCAGATGATTTATAACTTTGGAACCTCAAACAACAACCTTTAACTTATTTGTTGGAAACAGCGGGTGGAATGATGAGCTCAGTTCCACTTAAAGAAGGTTCCATGGAGGAGATCACATTTCAGGAAATACTTGAAGGAAGGAAGAGAGGTGGCTTGGCACATGAGCACATATTTTAGGAAGTGACGTGATGAAAGGATCAAAGCTGGAACTAATAATATTTGGAATGGAGAGTGTACTCAGCAGACTTCTCAGGGCAGAAGCGGAGCTCTTTTAAGGAGCAGGCTGCAGGGAGAAGTTGGTTGGGCTAATGCTTTGGCTGGGATGATGGTGATGAGAGAAAGGACACAACTAAAAACTCCATTGTATTTTATTTATTTAATAAAAATATATAGAGTGCTTACGTTTTAAAAGCTATCCTGTATTGGTTGCATTCCCCATGCCAGACAGTATGCTACAGCACTTCTGTGTATACTTTCATTTAATTTTCACAACAAATCTGTAAGTCAGACCTTTTCTAATCCCAGATGAAAATAGAGGCCCAGAGAGGTTAAGTAACTTGCCTAAGATCACGTAGGTACCAAGGAGCAGAGCGAGAATTTGAATCTGGATCCTTTGGCCACAGAGCCTATTTTCGTCACCACCTAGAGCACTGCTCCTCGCTGGCATTGCTTGAGGCAGGGTATGGTGAGCAATTAGCCTCAATACCAGTCTCCTGCAGCTTGTAGTGCAGTGGGTAGACTGAGTTAAATCTAATAATCATGGCTTTAGAGACTGTGATGTGCTGTAGAAGAAAAAGGAGCAACGAGCAGTTGGTCTGGGAGAAGTGATTATGGTTGGGACATCACGGAGGGCTTCCTTCAGGAAGCAGCATTCTGTCAGCAAGCAAATGCAACCGGGGGAGAGGAAGGAGTGCACAACGGGAGCCGAGTGGCCTGTGGTCAGCAAGGGGGAGGGTTCTGGAGTGTGCAGGGACATGACATCGCTGATTTGCAGCTTAAAAACCTGCTCTCAGCATGGTGTAGGACGTGGAGGGGGTGAAGTGGAGTGTGTGGGGGCAAGGATGGGGAGGCGGGTGCTAGAGTGGAACCACAGAGATGGTGTATCACCTAAATTATTAAAAGACCTATGTCAAAAATGAGTAGCTCTGTTCACCAGGGCCAATTTGAATTTGACTCTTAAAATCAGCTCATTTCATGGGGAGGTATTGAGACGAAATAAAGAAGGTAACCCAGTGAGGAGAAACTACATATTATTAAAGAGAGACAATATCCACATTTCTCAAAAAGTGGACCACCTGCCTATGCTCTGCCTCACATGGATCAGAACCTCCTGGTGAGGTCCCAGAATCTGCATTTCACAAGCTCCCAGAAACCAGTGCCACAGGCTCTAAGAAGACCCATTTCCTGCAGGGTAGATTATGCTCAGGAAGCCGGGATCCTCACACAACATGAAAGAGATAAGAATTGAAATATTAGGAGGAAAAACAAAGACATATAATTCTTAATGATTTGCATTCTTCACTTCTAAACAAACAACAAAAAACAACCTCTTTATTTGAATCATCTCCAAAGTGCATATGTCTTCCTTGAGTCATGTCAGTTTACAAAGAATAACTTAAGTGTTTTTCTTCTTAATAGTATTTCTATTCCAAAGCATTTCATGTCATACTATGCACACGGTACATCTAAAAGCAGCTGTGAGGAGAGGCTTTGTAGGTATCTACAGATGTGGAACCCGAAGGAGGTGCTGAGAGTCTGAGACTTTAACGTAGTAGAGCTAGCAAAAGTCCAGGCCTTCTACCTCCCAAGTAGTTTTCCTTCCCCAGTCTGGGCTGAATTATCTTTGGATGAATGAATTCATCCATAGTAGAGGGAGAAGGTGAAATCAACTTTAAGACAAAATATATTTCTAAATTTAAGCTTAAGAAGCTATGGAGAAATCAGAATGATCATTCTTTTTATTTATTTGATGTTTATGAACCACTTTCCTTAGTCCTATAGACAAACACAAAGAATAATAGGAGAGGCTCAGACTGATGTCACACTGCCTGAGTTCAACTCCTGACACTTCCTAGCTATGTGTCCTTGAGAAAAATACTTAATTTCTCTGTGCCTCAGGTTCCTCATTTGTGAAATGGAGGTAATGTTAATATCTACCTCAAAAGGTTGCAATGCAGATTAACAAGCTGACATATCTAAAATGCTTAGAATAGTGCTTGGCACACAGTAAGTCCTAGATAAAGGTAAATGTGCAAGCCTTTATATTCTGGTGGTAGAGACAGCAGACAAATAATTAAAATAGAATCTGATAAATACTCTAATAGAGGTTGAGACAAATTTCTATGAGTATACAGAGAAGGAAATAACGAACCTGAATTGGGGGTGGTATCAAGGAAAGTTTACAGGAGAGTTGCTGTTTTAAGTAGGGGGAAGGATTTGTGCCAGCATGAAAATAATGGGCAGTGAAAAGAGCACATGCAAATATCTAGTGGTGTAAAAACATGCGGTGTGGCTGGAACCCGGGGTCTTGTGGGCAGTATTTAGGTCAGCTTGCCACTATTTGCACTAAGGCTGATGATGTAGCGAAAAATGACCCCTAATGATCAGTGATTTGAGCAGTATCTCTCCTATGTCTCTGATTGACACTACCCAAATGAGGTCCCTACACAGAAACAGAAAATTTTCTTGCTGTATCGTACTAAGTAGAGCAAGCTTAAATAGGTTACTCTGAAGTTCTCCAAGACTAAAAGGTGGATTTGACTTGTTATCTATCATGTCAGCCCTCTTTCTATGACTGACCTTGCACAGGTCATGTGTGAATTGTGCCATGAAATGCATCTCTAAGGATACCTGTTATGATCATTTATTTCATCTTAGACCTAAAAGAGGAACTAAAATTAAAACATAATGAAAAATAACTCCAGAATTCACCTTAGGTTTACTTCAGAAGCTACTGGGAACTTGAGAAGCATAATAGAAAATCTAAGGAATATATCTAGGGGGTATTTTTCTTTTTTACCTTGTTTGAGAGGCTGTAGAAAAGGACTGCTTCACCTTAGAAACCTTGTAAAGAAGGAAGATAGGAGGAAATTCAAAGACTCTGGGAAACTTCTCCCCCAGGACTCGGCAGCATGCCTTATTTGTTGTATTTCATTTTTTTTTTAAAAAGTGTTTTCCCAGGACTGTGAGATCTTTTATACATTGAAATAGAGAACAGAATTCACCAATTTTAGAAATAGAGCTTCAGCACTCACATCCAAGAATTGAAAATATGCTTATGATTATACATTTTATTTTAAGATAGAATGGTAAGTTTATCACCTTGAACTAGGTTTTCAGTATTTTCAATTTTTGAATGGTGTATAGCTAGAGGGATTTCAAAATTCAATGAATATCTAACTCCTAACAAAGCCTACATTCTTTTGTTGACCTTTCAAGGCCAAAACCAAAAATCCTAAAAGCAAGAAGCATTCTTAAATTTTGCACATTGCCAACTTTATAATGTTCTGACCCTTTATTTCTTTACTTTTCACCTATACAGCGCACACACCATCATTATAGTCTATTTTGTCTGATATGAGCATTGCTACCCCAGGTTTTTTTTTTTATTTTCATTTGCATGAAATAGCTTTTTCATCCCTTTACTTTCAGTCTGTGTGTGTCTTTCAATCTGGAGTGAGTCTCTTACAGGCAGTATATGTAAGGGTCTTGATTTCTTATTCATTCAGCTATCTTGTGTCTTTTGATTGGAGCATTTAATCTGTTTAATTTAAAGTGATTATTGGTAGGTACATCATTGCCATTTTGTTATTCATATTTATGTTTTTTTCCCTCCTTCTTCTTAAAGAAGTCCCTTTAACATTTCTTGTAATATTGTCTTGGCAGTGATGAATTCCCTTAGCGTTTTTCTGTCAGGAAGCTGTTTATCTCACCTTCAATATTAACTGATAGGCTTATTGGGTAAAGTAGTCTTGGTTGTAGGTCCTTGCTTTTTATAACTTGGAATATTTCATGCCATTCCTTTCTGGCCTGCACAGTCTTTGTTGAGAAATCAACTGTCAGTCTTATAGGAGCTGCTTTGTAGGTAACTAGCTGCTATTCTCTTTCTGCTTTTAGAATTTTTACTTTGTCTTTAACCTTTGGCATTTTTATTTTGATGTGTCTTGGTGTGGGTCAGTTTGGCTTCTTCCTGTTTAGGACTCTCTGCACTCCCTGGGCTTATATGTTTATTTCCTTCGCCAGGTTAGGGAAGTTCTTTCGTCATTATTTCTTCAAGTAGGTTTTCAATCCCTTACTCTCTCTCTTCTCCTTCTGGTACCTCTATGACGTGAAGATGTGAATGTTGGTACACTTGATGTTGTCCCAGAAGTCCCTTAAACTTACTTTCTTTCTTTCTTTCTTTCTTTCTTTCTTTCTTTCTTTCTTTCTTTCTTTCTTTCTTTCTTTCTTTCTTATGCTATTCCCATTGGATATTTTCTGCTATCTTGTCTTCCAAATTACCAATTTGATCCTCTGCTTCATCTAATTTATTGTTGATTCCTTCTAGTGTATTTCAGTTATTATATCATTTATTTCTGACTGGTTCTTTTTTATGGTTTCTATGTCCTTTTTTATGCTTATTATCTCATTGTCAAAGTTCTCACTGAGGTCATCTGTTCTTTCCCTAAGTTCATTTAGCATCCTTACAACCACTGCTTTGAACTCTGTTATCTGGTAGCTTGCTTGCCTCTATTTCATTTAGTTCCTTTTCTTGAGTTTTCTCCTGTTTTTTTTTTGGGGGGGTGGGGGTGGGATATATTTCTTTGTTTTCTCGTTTTGGCTGCCTCTCTATGTATTAGGTACATTTGCCAGGTCTTCCAGTTTTGGCCAGGCGGTTTTATGTAGTAGATGCCTGTGTGCCCCAGTGGCAGAGTCTCCCTGATCACTTATGCTGGGTGCTCCAGGAGTGTCCCATGTGTGGGTTGTATGTGTTCTCCTGTTGTAGTTGATGTCAGTCTCTGGGTATATTGGTTCTAAGACCCCTTGGGAGGGGCCTCCCATGTAGGCCAAGATTAGCCATTGCCTGTGACTGCCCAGGGCTACCTGGTAGGAGCTACAAAGCGATCCAAGGTTGGTTGCTGCCTATGCTAGACTTGGAGACAAGTGGTAGAAGTCCTATTGTGATCCAAGGTGGTTACCTCCAGTACTGGACCTGGGGTAGCTTAGCAAAAGGTCCAGAGCACCCCGGGGCCTGGGGTGCCTACAGGCTGCCTATAAGGCTCATCAGTGGAAAGAGCCATTGGGTAATACATAAGTTGGGTGGGGCAGAATCCCAGGGAATCACTGGGGTAAAATGAGCAGATTTCACCCATACAATGCAGATTCAGATTTGGTGCCAGTGCTGAATCTGTGGCTACTTGCAAAGATCTCGGATCACACCAAGGCTAGCTACCGCCTGCCCTAGGCTCACAGATACCTGAGTGTTGTTCAAGAAACATTGCAGCTTAGGCCGGAGTTGTTTGTCTGCCACTAGAATTGTCTCTAAAGCTATGTGAGCTGAGGCCTGTTACTTGTTGCTGAAAGAGCCTCTGGTCGAGAGGACAGGGTGGGGCTGGTTTCCCAGCCAGAAATGACTCCAACAATTTGTGAGTTGGGTGGGAAGGGTTGTAGGGAGTCACTGGGGTAAAGTGAGTGGATTTCACCAGGCCAATATTCAGTTTTGGTGCCAGTGCTGAGTCTGTAGCCACTCACAAAAGTCTCAGGTCATACCAAGCAAAGCTAACTGCTGCCCACCTCAGGCCTGCAGACCTCAGAGATTTGTTCAAGAGACATCACAGCTCAGGCAGGATTGGTTGCCAACCACCGAAAGTGTCTCCCAAGGTGATGCAGAAGCCTGTTGATTGCTGTCAAAGGAGGCCCCTGCAGAGAGCGCAGAGTAAGGCTGGTTTTGCAGCAATGATATTGCCATGGGCAATTAAAGAGTTGAGTAGTGCAGGGTCTCATGGAGTCACTGGGATGGAGTGGATCTCTCCAGGCAAATGCAGATTCAGAACTGGCTGCTTTGGGGGAGGGCTCAACACAGGCAAGGTCAGCACGCCAGCATTACAGATGTTTTAGAATCAAGACTGGGATTTCCCCATATGACACCACTGAAAGCACACAACAATGGTCTTTTTGTCCTCTTTAAAGAAACAGATACATTTCTGAAACAAAATTCAGAAAACCTTTCAGCTACTGGAAGGGTGCCCTAGGCTGAGATCTGATCAACATCTTCATTTCCTTAGAAAAAAGAAAGAGGGTTAGCTGGTTTGAACTCTAGGGTTGTGCTTATTTTATCTGCCTTCTTGGAGGTTCTTAAATTGAAGTCCTCAGCCCTTTGGAAATGAATATCAGACTGTGAAGGTCATCAATATTATCTGTTCAACAATAGCACAGGAAGAAGCTTAAGGCCATTTCTTAAATGTGTTTGCTCAGCCCCACAAATGATAGTTTTAGATATTGACTGAGAAGGGATGCATGCATGGCCTCTGACTTGGGTATGTTGCTGACCACCTGGCCTTTCTTGAGATGTCAAGAGAGGACAAGTCTAATATTAATGTACATTTTGTTTGTTTGTTTGTGTGTTTGTCAGACACTCAAGCCATAACCAAGTTTCTATGCTAGAGAATTACAGGTAACTCTTTAACTGACAGGAAAGAAAGAAGCCAATATGGGAAGTGCCTTTATATGATATTTGCTCTGTATTATATAGTGCCTCTTGGGTAATAGTACAACTGGATATTGTTATCTTAGAATGGAATATGATCCCAATTCTTCCAAAGTTTGATGAGACAGAGCATTATCTCTGCATTCTTTTCTTTACTGATTCAAAAGCTAATGTAGTTAGCATGTTCTTTAATATAGGATCTTCAGAAACAGCATTAAAGCAATAAATGGGAATTGCACTTATGTGTTGTTTGTTCCATATGCATTGACAAATACACATATAAAGAGCTACTCAAGATACTTTACTCTCTTCCTCATGTAAAAAAAAAAAAAAAAGCACAGGTATATGTTGTCATCGGAACTAGAAGTGATAATATAGTAAGATTAAATTGTGCCTACAGTAGTAGAATGAAAGACAGCAGGCAAAGCCTGGCCATTATTTACTGAGCACTGACAGAGAGCTCAGCCCAGTGCTGGGCCAGACATGAGAGAAGTCATGCTTTTCTGCTCAGTGGTCTTATCATCTCAGTGTAAGCACACAGTGTAACATCTTGTCTAATGTAGATTGGGCTATCTTAGATCTAGAATAATAGATCACCTAAGATTCAGATCATCTTAATTAGGATGTTGGCAGATTGAAATGGAATGGAGTTCTTCATGCAAGCAAATGAGTAGCAAATGCATTTCCGATTCCATCTCTTCCATGTAGAATTCTTCCTGAAAGGCAGTGTCCTACCCAGGCCCTTTTCTGCTGAACTATACAAATGTAGTCCTGATATACAGTACCCAGAGAGAGCTCTTTCTTCTACTGTAGATTCTTCAGAGGTCCTTTTTTGTTATCAGAAGGGCAACTTTTTTCAAAAGTGTTTTTGAAAGACAGAAACAAAAGTGAGTTATTTCTTTGAGGATTGGTTGTGGTTACTAAATTTGTAATAGAATCGAATAAAAGGTAGTTTCTCTAAAATCCTTGAGGCATTGAAATTAACATATTATCAGATATGTGGGTGGATCCAAGATGAGTAATTTTTTAACAGTCTGCCACTCCAACAAGGTGACTGAAAAAATGATTTAGATGATAAAAATATATACTAGGTCAAAGGACAGTTAATGGTCAGCCCTGTCATGGTCTATATGATACATAAGAGCATAGCTTATCTTGCTATTTCACACTATTCTTCCATTGCTGGTGGCCTTGAAGGTGGGAACATTAGGCTCAGCAAAAATCTGGGAGTGAAATTCTTTGGTGTCTCTAATCAACACAGGAAAATGTCTTTGACCTTAGTAAGTATGTTGTCTATTTTTTTCCCCTTACTTAGTTAAATAGTGCCTAATCTCAAAATCTATAATACTTAGAGTTGCAAAGATGCATGGTATTGGCAACTGATTTACATTATATAGAAAACAACCCTCTTTTATTAGAACTCACATTTTGAAACTCAACCTGGTCTATTTTAAAGATAATATATAGTAAACACATTAGAGGGACTTTTTGATATATAGTGGAGGTCAACGTTTCAAAAAAATTTATAAGTTTTTGAGCACAAAACGGAAGGCAAGACTCAGAATTGCTTCTGAAAAAAAACTTTGAATTTAATAAGCAAATTCTTGGAAAGCGTGAAACAGTTACCTCAGTGTGTGATTTACACTTTTTCCCGGAATGTGTTGTTTCTGGCAGGGCAATGGGCTGAGCTGGGGAGAGCCCTGCTGAAGGGATTATTTTGCTCTGGCTCTTGTGTTTATTGAGTCACCTAGGACTTCTTATAAAACAGCAGCTTTCAAATGTACACACACCTGCACTCAACACCCTGAACACTCCAAACGCTTTTTTAACTGTTCTCACACCCAGAGTATCTCTCCCATCCGGCGAGGTCAAAAAGCATTGAGATGTGCACGTTCTACTTTTTCCCTCTCCCTGGAAATCAGTTGGAATATAGCCATTTATATGGTTCCGATGCTAACAGAGATGAAGGTGTTTTTCAGTGTACTCTAGTGCTCTTTGCCACCATGGCTCACAGAACATTCCCAGTCTTCCTTGCTTCTATGCCAGGAAGCGTTAACTAGATTGGAGGTCCTGCTGGGCCAGCGCCCAGGGACCCATCTCACTGGGGCTTCCAGGACATTTTACATTGGGTCGGAGCAGTGGCTTCTCATCTTTACCCGTTCACTTTTGAACAACACAGGTTTGAACTCCACGGTTCAACTTACATGCGTGTCTCCCCCACCCCACCCTCCCATAAATACGTACAGTACTATAAATGTATTTTCTCTTTCTTATGTTCTTATGATTTTCTTAATAACATTTTCTTTTCTACAGCTTACTTTATTGTAAGAAGACAATATATAATGCATATAACATAAAATATATGTTAATTGTTTATGTTATCGGTAAGGCTTCTGGTCAACAGTGACTATAATTAGTTAAGTTTTTTGGGAGACAAAAGTTATGCTGGATTTTCAACTGTGCAGAGTTGTTCAGGGGTCAGCTGCTGTACTTAGTTGTCCTGCAGAGGCCATTGCTTGTTTAGCATTGCCTCCTGCAGGGCTAAGCAAGGCCATGGATCTTGCTGAGTGAGAAAGGGGAGAAGAAAAAAAGGAACCCTAAAGCAAGAGACTAAGAGAAAGGAGAAGAGGGAAGTAAAGAAAAAGAGAGAGCAAGATCAATAGGGAAAAAAGATGGAAGAAGGAAGTATGTGTCTAGTGAACCTGCCTGTCCAACTCTGTTTCATGGACATTAATGGTTTTATGTCTATCTCTTATTCTTTCCTTTCTTTAGCTCTGGAAATCAAAGCCAGAAAACTTTAATTTTGTCATCTTCAATATTACTATATAACGTGTGTGTGTGTGTGTGTGTGTGTGTGTGTGTGTGTGGTGTGTATTTAACACACTATTAATGGGGTTAACATTGAGAGTAGGCTTACTATGGTTTAGATTTGTGTCAAAACTTTTACCTGAATTGTCTCATTCATTCTTCCCAGCAATACTAACAGTTATAACTCCAGTTATCATCTTCACTTTGCTGATGGAACACCTTAAGGTTCAAATACATATTAGATGCTTAGCCTTATTCAGAGTCTTTTTAAAAACCTGATGTGACAGAGTAAAGGCCAAACTCTTTACCCTGTCATTGGACTCTACCTACTTAGTTAAGATTCATGTCACTGTTTCATTTCATAAACGTTCTAGTTAATTTACCATCTTTTGAATGCATTTTTTTTCTTTCTATTCTCTTTGCTTTTGTGCAGGGCATTTCCCATTCTACCTATACTGGCCTTACCTATTCTTAAAATCAATAAATATTGACTATGTAACTACACTTTTATTTCATAGCTCTGGAGAGAGCACTGTATCTTTCCTTACTCACTGCCCAGCAATGGAGACAGATATTCACATATATAATTCTAAATTAAGGCAAACTGTGTGATAAATACTGTAAATAAAGCAAATAAGAGATAGAGATATTGAGGGAGGAGATATTATTTCAATCTGATGAAGTTTGGGAAGGCTCCCCCTCCCCCTAAGAGTACATGGATTTTGTGGAAGTCTCTAATATTCTGATAAATTGTTCATAGGAAGATTTGAAAAGGAGAGCATTCCAGGCTCTCCCTTTCCCATTCCAGAGGAAATAACATGATCAGAAGTATGAAAAATGGAAACTATGAGAAACATCTAGGGAATGGTGAACAGTGAATAGTTGAGCTCTTCAGAGCATAAAGTGTCCATGTGTTTATGGGAAGGGATGAGGACCTACTGGAAATTAAAGCCTAAAAAGCTTTGAGCTATATACTGGAAACCTTTGAATATTAGCTGAAGAGTTTGTGTTTTACTAGCATGCCATGAGTGTTTTTAATGATTGGATTTAGCCCTAGAAAACAGATGGCAAAAGCAGGATGAGAGAGGAAGGACTAACAATGAATTGGGAAACCAGCACAATAACTCAAAGCAGCTAAAATAAACCAGTAGCTGTGATAATACAAAGAAAAAAGTAGAAGTAACATTATGGAAGAAGAAATATTAGGATTTGGTATATAGGGAATGAAGGGCTGAGAGAAGAGTTTATGATGACTCATAGGAACCAAGTATGAGCAGTTAGGCAAATGGTGTTACCATTAATTGAGATTAGACACGTTTGAAAAGGATCAGTTTGAAAGCAAAGACCCTGATGTCTAATTCATAAGAATATCTGGTGTATAACCTGGTATAGATATTTTTGTAACCTCTGCAGGTAATTCCAAAGTGCAGACAAATTTGATTTAGGAACAGGAGAAACCTGAAAATCAGCCATGTGATTATGTTGCAAAACTCGTTGAAAATGCAAGTCTGAAGCTGGAGTCAGGGTCAGTGCTAAGGGTGTAGGTTTGGCAGTCCAAATAGAAATAATAGCTATAGCCTTGGAAATTGATATTGACAAGAAAGAACAGTTGCGTGATAATATAAGAGGTATGATAGAATTGAGGAATGTTTAAAGTAACTGAGAGTGGGGATGTCATATTAAAATTGAGGATTAAGTGAAAATCTATGTGTTCAACAGTGAAGCTCCCAGCCCCTGGTCTCTAGAATGCTGGCAGCCAGGGAGTAGTAGGGATGTAGGTCAAGAGAATTTTTCATTCGATATGTGTGACCTCAGTATGTTAATAGGCTAAAGAATAGGACTAGCTAAAAAAAGGGACAGTCGAAGATAGTTTCAAGAAGGACAAGAAAGAAGATAAATTAGCACAATGATTAAGAAGAGGGAGACAAATCAGGCGAAGCTATGAGTTTCAGGAAGAAGGATATATCTTATGAGATGCGAGAGAAAGAAGGAATGTTGGGCGGTAAGCAATGGTAAAGAGGGAAGGAAGCCAAAGGATTTATTATGAAGGCAAATTCACTGTAATTAGTCAGTGGGGCAATTTGAATAAAGGGAGAGCTGAGGGTGAGGAGAGCCTGGAGAACAAGAGTGGGATTCACATTCTACCCTCTCAATAGAGATTTCCTTCAATTTCCAGACCTACGTGATCACTACCCCTTCTAAACTGCATTGCGTTTACATTTGGTGATTAATTACATAAAGCCTTGTGATACCATTTCCATTGTTGTCTTGAATGTCCATTTATATCCATTATAGTTGACATTTGAGTACACTCCATGATTACAACTCCTCAGGGCAGCAACTATACCCTAAACTTCTTTGTTTCACTGGCTTTAAACATTATTTGAGCTAAAACAAATATATTTTCCAATTAAATTGATATATAATATTGATAGCTGATTTATAGTATTAAAGCTAAAGAATGCACTTCACTTTATCTTCTCATCTATCATATTTTATCTTAGCTGTGTAAATAATGGCACAATCCTGTCTTACCATGTGCTCTTCCTTCTACCATCTTCTCTCATTTCCTTTGCCTCTTCCTTTTTATTGTAAATAAAACACTCTTTAAAAGAGCCATTTCACCTATTCTCCCCAAATAATTAGCAATTAATAATATAAAAAGAAAAAAAATGTGATTTTATTATTATTTTTGTACTTCCTTCAGCAAAGTCAGTTGATTGTTTTAATAGGTTGTTAGATTTTTTAGAAAGTCTTTATTTAAACAGACTTTCTGAAGGAATATACTCTGAGTTGCTTCTTTGAAAAAAACTAAAAGCATCTAACGTGACTTAGCAGCCGGCCAGTGCACAGGTTGATGAAATTTGTAGTCTGTTCTGAAGCTCTCTAACAAGATTAAATGGAATTGAACCTGAGAAGGTAAAGGTCTCTAATTTGACATAAACTCAAAGGGCAGAACTAAGTCATACCACTATTTGAATCTCTAACAAAGTCTAATCTCAGACATATTATATTTGGTGCACTATGATCTGTGTACATATACACATCCTCCTAGTAAATGATGAATGCAGTTTAGCTGATATAGTATAGTTTATATTCTTCTAGACCTTTGTAGAAAATATGAGGTTGGGGAGATGCTCTGTAAAGTGACCTAGATCACTTCTCTGGAGCAGAGTCTCCATTAAACACACACTTGTGCATTTGTCAAAACTAGCTCGGTCAAATTTATTTCCCTGTTGTCATTCATTTGATGCTTCTTCTGGCTGCCATTAGAAGGATGGGGAGAAATACTGAATTGCACTGGATAGTTCCATCTGGCTAAAACCAGTGAAATTAATACATTTTGATGAGTTTTTTTGTTGTTGTTCAGTTGTTAGACCAGAAAGAAATCATTAAAGTTTCATCAACATATTTGTACTTCAGTACTTATCTGAACCTTCTGAAGTTTATCTGTAATTTGAGGGCTATACATTTTGAATTATGAGGAATTCTGAAAAACTCCCTTTTGTCCCAGCTCTTTTCTCCTTTACAGCCCTCATAGCCAAAGCTCTTATTTCTTTCCTAGGCAAAAGTAAACCAATAATCACATGATATAAACTCGTAATTCTGATGCTAAGCAGACTTAATAGAATCAGTAATATTGACTGTTGTAGGATGATGCCAACCAGCTTCATATGTTGGAATTTTTCCCGTTACTCAAGGTGTAGGAAGTTCCAGAACCTGACCTGTTGTGTACTTAGCAAATGCTTTACCCTAACCTCCTTTTTTAAATCACATATTGTTCATCCTCTTCACAAACTCTTCTTATAATTTCAGATTTCTAAAATGACAGCTTTCTGGGCCTCACTACCCATTCTCATTAATGAAGTTGTCATGTCATGATATTTTTTTTCTCAGTTTAAGTAGACTAATATGATTCAACAGAACACAAAATGTATTTTTCACAATTATCATTAAATAATGCTATTCACTTTTATTGCATTTTAGAATGAAATGAAATAATATCATTTCCTAATATGTGAGAACTTTGTAACTATTACTACTACTGTTTTAACTATTACTGTTAATTGAACCCCACTCCCCTTTTTTGGTTGAAGTCTAATAATTATTAACTGTATTAACTGTATAATATAGGAGAAAAAGAAGAGTGATGTGAACAAAGATATCACGGAATAAAGGTAAATTTGATGTTCTGAGTGTTTTTCTTCCTTTGTAATTACTTTCGTATTTTATCCAATTGTGTAGTAGTTTTCAGTTGTATTCCTGCTTCAGACCTTTGACAAATAGAATCTTCTATCATTATCTGCAAATTCTTTTAGTCTCAGTTGTACACAAAAAGCTTAATGACAATTCTCCATGGCTAATACACAAAAGGGAAATTGGGTAAAAGATTTGAAGATAGAATCTCTTTGGAAATCCTGCATTTTAAGCAGATGTTGTTTCATGACAGTTTCTTTTCAATGAATACCCTGAAAGAGAAACTCATGTGTGTACTTTTCCTAGGCAATCAATAGCTCTCTTTCTTCCCATAAGTGGTAAAACTGGACATTAGGAAGTATAGGCATACTCCTCCTCATAAAAGTGAAATGGGTTGGGGATATTGCACTGGTGATAAAATTATCAACAGCAATATCAAACAGTGGTTATTAAGCTTAGTTTGCAGGCATGTGGACTGCCTAACCAATAGCCATTTTCCTCCTTGCCTTTTCTAACAGAATAACCTGTTTTATCCACATACCCACCTTCTTCCATAGTATGTAGTTCAATTGAGGTGGACCCTATTCTCCAGCCTAGCCAGTGAATTACAGTTAGTCCATCAAACAACCATAAGGGCCTCACTTGCCATGTTAATGATTGGCACAGACAATTGATGCACTTCTAACCAGTGAGATATGAAAAAAGTCTCTGCAGGGTGTTGGGGAAGGTTTTCTTTCTTACAGAAGGAGACAAACAAGAGGAAAGGTTCCCTTTCAAATTCTGGATGCTTTCACAAAGAGGTGAAGCTGAATTGCTATAGCCATTTTGTCACTATGAGTAGAGCTAGATTGAAGACAAAGCTTATATGCCAAGGATGACAGTGGGAAAGATGGAGTTGAACAGCTGAATTAACTAGCTCTGGAGCTATCCTATCTTCTACATTTCTAAAAAATTTCCCTCTTTATTTAGACTTCTTTTATGAGTAGAGTTGGAATTTTCTGTTATAGGGGACACAGTATCCTAAGCAACAAATTCATTATGTTAATGAATTGTTATAGATTGCTGAGTGTTATACAAGTTGAATCTTTCTCAACCTGTTACCTCTCAAAATAGTTTCACATTTTTTCCCCGCACTGCTACACTGTCACTTTTTTTTTTAACCTCTTTCATTTCAACTCATTGCTACATGGTGCCTGTGGCCACAGTCACTCTATTGAAATTATTCTCATCAATGTTCACTCATGACTTCGTGGTTACCAGATCAGTCTCTGAGCCTCAGCTCACTAATCTAAAAATCAAACATTTGATCCAGATTGCTTGTTTTAATTAAAAAATTATTAGCCAATAATTGTTCCAAAACTAAATGTTACTCATAGCCCCTACATGTAAAACAAACCAAAGCAGAATTTTTCCCCCAATTGACATGCATCACTGTGTAAGTTTAAGTAATATAATATAATGATTTGACAAGGTAATTAATTTTTTTTAAATTTTTCAATTGCAAATGACATTCTATGTTATATTAGTTTCAGGTGTACAGCATAGTGATTAGATTTTTTTATATTTATGTAACTTGCAAAGTGATTCCTTTGATAAGTCAAGTACCCACCTGACACCTCACATAGTTATTATAATGTTATTGACTATATCCAAAGAGGAATTTCTTGGTTGACTCAGAACCTGGGGGCTTTGCTCCCTGTATTCTGCCATCTGTGTCTTCTATAGCTCTTCCTATCCCCAGTTTCTGCAGAGCTTGTACATTCCACAGGTAATAATAGTTCAAAAACTAGCCTCCCAATTTGACATACTTATCAGTGCCTCTCCTCCCTCTTTTCCATTTGCACTATAACTCTGCTACCTGGAATGCTTCAGTGGTTTTCCATTGCCTACGGATAAAGTTTTTTCCTTTCGAGCTATGTTCCTTTGAGTCTCTTTTGTCTTCCTTTGCTACAGCAACATGGGGCTACTTTTAGTCTCCAAACCAGACCAGTTTGCCCTTTTTTCTATCCTCTTTTCATTCTCTTTCTTATATCTTTTCCCATCCTCACCAGTTTAATCCTTTCCACACCCAGTACCCATCTAAGTCAAATGACTCTCAATTTTCTCAATGTCAGTTGTAGTACATATCACATTCTCTTTTTGAATCTTGTATTAAAGATATTCTTCAGGTTGCATGCTCTCTGAAGGTAGAGAACTGTTTCTTGTTCATTATTCTGTACATAGCAATTCCCAGCATATGTTCCTCAAATACTTCTCTCAAAAAAAGCTTTTAATGAACAAGAAATTTACAACGGAAATTAAGTCCTTTAATTTTATGGGTATTCTTTAGATTATTTCTGTTAATCCTTTAAATATGTATGTCAGGTTTGTAAATTGATCTGAACTGAGGTTATGTAAATTTAATTGATTTAATTGATACAATGGAATCTAGACCAGTTTTGTAAAACTAAGGTGAAGTATCTTTTTAATGCAAAATGTTTTATAGCTTTGCATTTTATAACTAAAAAAGAAGAAGAAGAAGAAAACAAAATAAAGCAATCTATTGTTGTCCATATTTGGAAATCTGGCTTTTTGACATTTTAAACAGGGTTATTTATGAGTTAGTTAGCTCACTGACATCCTAGATATACTAGTTGTGAATTAATAAGTGTGGCAGCTGACCTAATACTATAATTTTTAGACACTTAATTTTCCTTTAAATAGTTGTTATTGTGCTCTCAGGGAGGACAATCAAATGTGTTATTTCAATAAAATATATCTTTTTCGTATTTATTTTTTATTTTCTATAATTTCTATAAGATTATCATTCTTAATAGAATGTATTTGAAAATTTCATTAAGTTTAATAAAAGTTACAAAAGTTGGTGAAGGAAAGAATGTGCCACTGAACAATTATTTAGTTTCCACTATTTCATTTTAGTTGTGTAGTGCTTCATAATTTTATTAATATTTTTAAATAGTTCTGATGATAAGGAAAAAGTATGTTGATTTAGTAAAGTTAAGATTTCAAACAAACTGTGATAAGAATATATCATATGATATAGTAATGATAGTATAGTGATTGACATGATTTGAAGAAAAAAAGACAAATAAATTTAGTAAGTTTTTTCCAAGACTAAATATTATTAATTATTTTTATAATTGGGGAGGAACTGACTTTAAGACTAGAAATAACGATACAGACAAATAGAGATACTCCAGAATTAGATAACCGAGAGTTTGAAATAAGTCCATATATCCATAAGCCATAAGCAAACGTAAGGTGCTATCCCCAGGGATCATTAAGTCAGACAATTTCTTCTCTGCACCAGTCTGGTCATCTGCAAAGGAGGAAAGATAATGTTACCTCTCTCCATCACAGAGTTGTTGAAGAGGTTAGATGATATGCATGGAAGTCTTATCAGAGTCAGATGGTTGACTAATTCATATGGAGTTTTTAAGAAGACCAGAGATATTTAATACATTCCTAAACTCCTATAGTTGCTGCCATGGTAGAAGGTTGACTCCTTGTTCTTGTGTAATGGTTCTTGTGTAATGGTTTGAAGGCTAGGACCACGGTCTAGTCCACAGTGAGGAACTTTGAGTGGGACGTGGGATGAAGGAAAATCACCACATCCAGGGAGAAGTTGGGCATGAGAACCAAGGACAGTCTGAAGCAAGGGTCGAGTCTACAGCTGGAGGCAGAGGGAATGGATGTGAAAAGGAAAACAAGAAGTAAAACCTGAAAAGAGACACTTTGAGGCACCAGTACGCAGAGACAGATGCTTCACAATAGGGACCTTGTGTGGTATTTGAGGTGGTGGTGGTCAGAGCTGTTAAGGTGCCAGAAAAATCAGTCCTGGCACAACCCATGCCTTCCACACACCATCCTATGATTCAGTGCAAAAATATGGCCCTATAGACCCCACAGATTCAATGTGTGATATCGTCATACTTTTTGAACCTGTAGCATTATACCCCAAGGTGATTAGATTCTGAAATTTAACAGATACAGGACCTGAACTCTTAAATTATGATTTAATATTTGTTATTGTTATTGCAAATAATTATTATGATGCCTTATCAAGGGTCTAAGATGTTAAGATTTTATTAACATTTATCTAGAAATCTACAGTAAATTGCTTCTTTGCATTCATTATTTACTCTTGGTAGGTCTAGTATTCATAGGGTAGCATTTGAAATATGCTTGTTGGCTGCTGATCGGACACTAATTTAGCTCCTGATCTCTTTTCACTTACTACATTTTCCCACTCCTTGCCAATTAATTTTGTAGGACTCAGTTTAAATCAGGAACGGAAAAATTGGTTGCTTAAACTGAGTATAGTCAGGGAAAGACTCTGGCTCTTGTGGCCTTACCCATAGGAGCCTCAGTAAATCCCTTTCTGCTGAGTATTTGATGCTTGCTGTTCAAACTACCAATGATACCTTTTTGGGGTCAGTCTCTAGAGATAAGAGAACTGTGTCCACAGTTGCAGACGGAGAAACCTAAAAAGAGGGTAAGATAAGGAAGCTCTTTCCAAGTAGCTTTTTCAGCACACATGGCCTGGTCTTTAAACTCCCAGCCCCTAAAGCAGTATTTCCTGTCTCAGTAATTTCCATATCTTGATCTCCTGACAAGCCCTGAGCAGTAAGTGGGCTCCACTGATTGTCTACATCTGACTGCTCCTACTATTTTAATCATCATTGGCTCATAGAGGCATGGAAACCCTGGGGGATTAGTGCGTATCAGAGTCAGTAAATCAGTTGGTTTGTGCAAAATTCTGGGAGAAGTGTGCGGAGTAGCAAAGTGAATTAGCAGTGGCAACATGAGTACAAGTGGTGCTGAAAGTGTGGAAGGACATCTTCCTGCCTAACTGTGTTATCATTTTGACTAAAAAGGTCCTTGTTAAGTACAAGTTTATTTTAGTTATTTTCAGGGATAGTAAGAAGCGATTCATCTAGTGAAAATGAAAAGCAAGTTTTTGGTTTTATGAATCCAGGGCCTCACATGGTTGTGGAGAGCACTGAAGATACTTGTTGTGTTAGGAGGCCATAAATGACGACAAAGCACTGGACTAATAGGATAGATAAAAATATGCTGTTCAAGAAAAATAGTCTCCCTTTCATAAAACACTTGAAATTCCTGCATCCTGCATCAGCCACAATATAATGACCCTATTAACAGAAAAGGAATGAAGAATAAGGAGTCAGCTTGGTTGTTACCTAAGCCCATCATACATTTTAAATCGCTTAAAGTTGCAGTCTCCTAAAAAGAAGTTGCAGTTGTTGAGTGGCTCTTTGTATACTTAGCAAGACCTGTAATTCAGGCAGTTTAGGACTTAGTTCTTATGGAATTTTGCTTCAGTTCTCCTAAGTAAAAGGGTCATAGCATTTTATATGTTATAGAAAAATATGAGATGATTAAGGCTAGAAAAAAATAAGCAGAGAAAAATAAGAAAACGTACCTCTTTCCCTGTTTCATAAAACTGTGGTAAAGTACTAAGACAAACAAGTTTATAATTAGAAAGAAAATTATGAGAAGTTATTTTTATTCTAAAAATCACATCAATGGCTTTGTCTGTAGCACAGTTATTACCAATTGCCATTAACTTGTTGGCACAAACAAGCTTAAAATTTATTTCATATTCTTTAGTCCTAATAATTTTTTTTGAAAAAAATGCGGCATTCACATGGTATAATTAAAACAAGTAGAATAATAAACATATATTTATGAAGGGTTTTGTATATATTTATTTTAAGTTGAACAGATAATTTCTAGTGATTTTGCGAGTCATAAAGTAAATAATTAAAATAAATTTAAATTCACATATTAACATTTCAATTTCCAGTTTGGTAAACATAAGCAAATTATTATAAGTTTGTTTTCAATTCCTGCAAAGCATATTAAAATTAACTTTTCCTCCATTTAAGTAATGTGTATAACTAAACTTCCTTCCTACTGTGAAACGGTTTCATTTATTGCTATTTGTAAACTGCCTAGGATAGATGCAGAGTGGATTGGGCTCAAAACTCCTTGAACAGTTTCTTTTGAAATAACACTACATACGTTAAGCTCAATTACACATCCAAACAGCCACAGCTCACTTTTGGTAATTTATTCATTGATTTAACATAGTACCCAGAAGAGCCATGCCTGCTGTCATTTTTGTAATATATTATGTTTTAAATATACTCATGCTCACCCATGCACACCATTAAGGTGTGCATAAACCTGTGTTTTTCTCTCTTGACAGCTATAAATGTTTGTTATTATTACACAAAACATATGTTCATGTTGTTTTTGTCTAAATTATTCTATCTGGGGCTATAAAGTTTTAATGTTATTAGTTGCCCTTAGAATTTTAATGTTTCACTGCTGTAACCTTCTTAGGATTTCTGTGCAATTAAATAGAAACTATTTCACTGCAGCCTGGAAGAACAATGTATTTTATACAAATAAAAAAAAAAAACTTCTTGCTCCATTTTCTTTCACTGTAGTAAAAGTGTTTGCTAGACAGTTTTTCTTTTTGGTCTGTGGAAACCTTACCTGTGGTCATATCTGAATACCAGCTACATGCAGAACATTGCTCTTCCTGCTCCTGGCATCTGTTGGAAAGACATTAGTTAAACAGCATTTCAACCAAAGGGATGACATTTCACCAGAGGTCATTCCAGATGCTATTTAGTTTATTCTACTTGGGCCTGGCTTTGGTCTAATATATACAGAGGCCAACAAGGATTAAATAGGAGGGCCATTGTAATACCAAATATATGTCTAACTAAGTTGGTTTTCCCAGCTTGGGCTAAGCATGGTTTTATTTACAAATCAGTCGAAACACTAGCATTTGGTTGAGCCATAGACATGCTTTCCTATTATGTCCCAACTCTTTTTTTATACCCAGTCACTATGCTTGGTCTAGACCTCACCATTCCAGCCAGATATCATTGCAGACTACTCTTGAAATCTGGTTTCCTGTGGATAGAATCAATGAGTTGCAAATAATTTATATTTCATGGATGAAGTTCTAAGGGCATCTTGACTTGTCTGCCCATAATCTTACAGTCATGTTGGCAGTGCCTGCCCCACTCCAAATCTTTCCCTGTATAGTGCTGGGGCTAAGTAGTGTCACTGACTTTTAGTTGATTCTCATTCAATTTTATAACTTCTTATATAGCAGTCATTCTACTTCCACTGTCATCTTCCTAAAATATATGTTGGATCACATCGAACTCCAACTCAAAAGCTTTGCCACAAAGAAACCTGAATTCCCTAATAAGGTGTTCACAATTTTCCTTGATTCAACACCAAATCATTTCTCTAGCTCATTGGCTCTTAGTTCTGTTGCCCACACCTCAGCCTTGCTTCTCCAAGACCACACTCATTCAGAGGCCCAAGACGGCTTCCTCAGCGTGGGTGCTCTTCTTTGTTTTCTATTCATCCAAACTCTATTTCTTCAAAGTCCAGCTCAAATACTGCTTTATCCGTTAGACTCTTCCTAATTCTCCCTCAGTCAAAACTGATCATATCTGCTACATTTCTACAGAACATTCTATGTGACTTCTTATATATTTCATTTTGTCTTATTATTGTTGACTAGAATATAAGCTCCTTGAGGGTGGGAACGATATCAATTTCATCTGTTTTCTTATCAATGCCCTGCATAGTATGCAATAGGCACTGCTTTATTGATGAACGAGTAAATAATATTCCTTTTTATTTTTTTCCTTGGAATAATCATGGAATATTAGGCTGATATCAACTGAAGTTTTATTCAGTCTCCCTGCTTTTCTTCAGGATTTATGGACATGAATATAGACCTGAAGTATATCTGAAAGACTTAAATAAAGAGATTATATATTTCCTCAGAGCAAAATTTTATGTTAATTGAAAAATCCTTGTTCATAAATTATTTTGCTTACACCTGAAAGTACCATCAAATGCTCAGTTTATCTTATATCTGTCCTCTGAGAAATCAAAGATTATCTGGCCTCCATTCTTGGAATAATCTACTGAAGTAAAACCTTGTTTTGAAAACCAGAGGAATAATATAAGTGAACTTTCAATGAGGAATATTGGATAGATCAGAAATTCTTAACTTCAGTTTGCAGTCCAGTTTGACTTGTGAGACAATTATCTACTTATTAATCAGTATTTGGTGCTATTTTAGTTTTCCTGATTATGAGTGAATTGTCACGGATATTAGAATTATCTTCTACTAACCTGATCCATTCTTAATTAAGATATAAAGTTTCAGAGCATTATAAGAGTTTTATTCTTTTTACTTAAATAGTGCCCTTAAAATAACTTACATTATGGAATGTGAATTTCTCAATGTTCTCAGGAGCTAAGCCTACTAGGATATTATTTAACAGAAGATTGGGTAGTGTCCCTTCCTCTTCTTCTCTGGTACTACCCAGAGTTAATGGTAGTCTACTACAGGAAAGGAACACAGGAAAGGAATTTCTTAAAAAGTCTATGGAAGCCTCTCCTGTTAAAATCACCCTCTTAGACTTTACTTTTTTTTTGTCTCCCACACTTCCTGCTTTAACAACATATGCAAAGCCCAGTTGGAAAGAGACTTAGAAAGCCACATTTAACTCATTCTTTAAACCTTTATTATTTTTTCTTCTTTAGAGTGCCCTCAAATGATGACGATTAAGGTTATTAACCCATTAACTGGTTAGGAATAAAAGTACAGCTCACTGCCAGAGTTAATTTTACATAAACGTGCTTTTTGAGGCTGAAGCAAATCCGACTGGTTTTCAATGTGAAAATAAAATATAAAAGATGTTCTTGGAGTTATTTCTAAATAGAGCTTGTCTCTAATCCTAATGTAACAGAAATGTGTACATAAATCAAAATCGTCAAGTGAATCTTCAGCTAACAACTGTTTGAGAACGATGGTAATATCGCACACAAGAATGCTTTTGGCATTTGGCATTTTCAGTTATTGAACTATTAAAAACAGAATGCTATAAATAGAATGATGTCATTTATTTCCAAAGACTATTGTTATACTAGGGTGATGCAAAAATAATAATAAAAACGAGATATTTCGTGGTAAACTTTGAGGGTAAGATTAGGACTGTAATCCACGAGCTATCTCAGGGCAAACAGGAAATGGGTTGACAGGCAGCAATCACTGCTTATGTATAGTAGATCTCTCATTTACATCATTTTAATTATATTTGAATTTTTATTTTATTTTACCCAATTATATGGTAGACCTCGCAGGGCAAAAGGAGGTGTGTGTGTGTGTGTGTGTGTGTGTGTGTGTGTGTGTGTGTGTGTGTGTGATGGGGGTGGTTAGCAGGGAGCCTGAGAAGCTTTCTCTTTTAGAAACAGAAAAACCTGTAATGGAAAAGTACATTTGTTGAAGGATAGAGGTAATAAAGGATGGTAAGTCAAGGTGCTTGGTTATACAATAATCTCCCATAGAGCACTCTTACTGCTAAATAAATGACTGTGTTACAAGAGATCTCTCAATGAGGAAAGGGGTCAAGGAGGTCATTTATCTGGTGGAAGCAACCATAGCGGTCATTAGAGGCTGTTCATGCTATTAAGAATAGAACTTTAACTCTTTATTGAAGTTCTTATTTAAATGCTATTAACTTTAATTCAACTTTTAATTGAGGTGCAACCATCTAAATTCTACAGCTGGACACCAAGAAATAATGCACATAAAATTACATGTTCTTCAGATAGGTTGATGGGTCTTTATTTGAATTTCAGAGGCCTCCACAGAGCTGTTATTAGACAGAAACTGCTTTTACATCCTCTATTTGAATTAGGGATGGGTGAATAATTACAGGAAATAATTTCAACACTAACCACTGAAAACAAAAAAGAAAAAAAAGAGCATAATAAAAAAAGGAAGTTTTTGTTGTTTGTTGCCTTTTTTTTTTTCTTTGAGTAATAGGATCCATTTATATGCTTAGGTTTGGATGTAATTGCCAAGCCCTTAAAACACAATATACGTCTCCCTTCTTTCCTCCCTTTTTAAAATTCATTACACACACACACACACACACACACACACACACACACACACATATCTGTATATATGTGTGTAGATATATATATTTTACATTAAGTTTATTGGGGTAACATTGGTTAATACAATTATATAATTTTCAGGTGTACATTATAATTTGACATCTGTATATTCTATTGTGTATTTACTACCCAAAGTCTAGTTTCCTTCCGCTACCTTATATTTGACCCACTTCACCCTATATTTACTTTCCTCCCTTTCTTCCTTCCTTCCTTTTCCCACTTCATCTATAACTAAATGGGAATAGAAAAAAATCCCCACAAAAGGAGGGTTTCCCACTCCGCCCCCAAATTTTAAGGAGACTCATCTCTTGAGATTTCACATATCTTTGTGTCACTGGTTCTATCATGGTAGCAGTACATGTGAAAAGAAGAGTAAAATAAACACTTTATATAAATATTTAAGTTGAGCCGAACAAAAGTGAGAATTAATGCCAGAATTTTGTCATCCATGATTTATAAATAAGCTGTTTTCTAAATAAAAACATCTAACCACCTGCGGTTCTGATTTCATGGAGAAGCAGGAGGGATGTACAGTTGGGGAGGGGATCTTCTATCATATTTCTCTAGGAACAAAAGAGAGATAAGGCAATTTCAAGGTTCATAATTTTACCTCTTGCAGCCAAGAAAGAAAGAGCTATGGGTAGTGAACAATTTCATAAAGAAAATCGTTCCATACCTAAAGCCCTTTGTTTCGTTGTAATCATAAACTTTGACAAGATTTGGTGTTAAGTTGGTTGGCTGCCATTTTACAGCTAAGAAATTTGCTAAAAGAATTGATAATGACCTTTTTTCCCTTGGGGAAAGGATTTAAACTAGTTTACATTTTTGGTAGATAGCCAGCTTTTTGTCATTTACATGTCACATTAGTATGAAAACATTATGCATCATAACACGGCATAACTATGTGATTTGCTGAAGTGCTAGTTCCTTGGGGAAAAAAAAAGAAAGAAAAAGGAGAAAAAGAAGTAAAAAAAAGGCAGGCATAATTTTTTTTTTTTGCCATGTGAAAGCCATTCAGCCTATTTTTTCCCTAAGAGTTAGTAGAATTTAGTTCTTAAACTAGCACTTCATCTCTGGATTCCCAGGTGTTGATAGGCTTCTTCAGTAAATGTGAAAAGACAATGCTCAACTTTGTTTCTAGTCAGAGAAGATATATGTATGGTTATGACATGTTCCAGTACAGCCATTTGCGTGTGACCATTCATTTGTCAGGAAGCTGGAAGATTTTTAAATACAACTAAACTTCTCCAGTGACTTGAAATTATGTCTTTTGTAAGAATGATAATACTCTGCCATATTACATTGACTAACCAAAGTATTAGTTTGGAATAACCTCTATGAGACAAAAAGAAAACAACTAGGTGAATATGACCATTTCTATGTGATACCTGGAAATTTATTATTCTTATATGTGGATTTCTCTTCTATGTGCAAACCAAAGCTGCAGTTCTCAACTGCCTCTTCTTGTCCTCGTTAAATAAATTTGTCACAATTTAACATGTAAAATGTTTTAATTGAAGATCTCATTTTATTTTAAACTTGAGTTTTGAGAAGATCTTGTTTCATAGGCTGGTTTAATTTACTTTAAACCATCTTTAAATTGAAATTAGGAGTAAGGTCCAAGATAAGGATATAAGCAGGCAGCCAGTTCAACATTTAGAAAAAGAATGATTTTTTTCAACTATAAAAAGAGTATAATTGAAATTGCCTCATGTTGCTATTATGGAAAAGAAAAACAATGTAATGCATTACTTGTAGAATTTGATGAAAAACCTATTAATGAAATGGAGTTGGGTATCAGTATTGATTTTATTTCCCAAGACATTTTTGTAATAATTTTTTACAATAGTTAAGGGAAAAATGCAAGATGCTTTTGAATCAGAGAGAAAATATTCTTATCACAGCTAATGTCACCTGCTAGGACTTAGGTACAAGTGATAACCCCAACAGAAGAGAAATTATAACCTGATAATGTGAACCTCCAATGTTCTTTGAAATTTGAGGTAAAAGGTAAGCCCTTTCATATAGAATGCATAAAGTCTGCTTAACAGTATAACCCTTTCCTGACATAAAGGGATTAGTTCTTTTAATGGTTTAAATAATTCATTGGTTTTTTTTCTGATATTAATAGTATAGATAATTCTTTGAAGAAAACCTAGAAACTACAGAAAACAATAAAAAAGAAATAAAATTACAACTATCTTACCACCGAATGGTAAGGGCAGCTAACATTCTTATGTATAATATTCTCTTCTAGTCTTTTTTCTACTGCCAGTAATTTTTGTGAATTTAAAAAAAAATTCAAAGATGATATTGAGAGGTTTAAATTAGATCAAGATATTTTATACTTCATATTTTCTATTAAGAGATATGCTTTCTATGTCTCATTTCCCACAAATAGCATTTCATTTTGTTTGGGAGGTTTGTTCTCATATTTATTTTACCAAAATCTCACATTGTGCTTGAAATATCCCATTTATTGTTTACCATGTTATTTTTAGAAAATTATTCTTTGGGCACCCTATGTTTGTGTATAAGATTAAGATTAGCACCACTTCTGTGCTTATGCAAATAAAATCATGATGTTATAATGACAGGTTTTATATTTACCAATTTTCTACTTTTTGAAATGCCTTCTTGGATAGTTTATGATTTCATGATTGGATTTTATGATTGAATAGTTTATGATTTTTTAAAATTGAGATTGGTTAGATTTTAAATAGCTTTTACAAATGTAGCAAAACAGTTTTAGTAAACACTATATATTACTGTTGTGCAGTTGTACAAAACTAGGAGAAATACATTTATTGATCTCCTGAGAGCAGTAATTGCAGCACAAAGAGATGGGATTCTGTTCACATTCTTCCACGGCTTCTAGGTTCGTTGCTATGACTGAAGCTAGCACTCCAGCATTTCACCACTAAGACTATTTGTGTTACTCTGTCAAAAGTAGCCTTAGAATAAGCTGTTGAAGTTGCCACATAAATGAGATGTTTAAAATGATTTAAAAATTTACAATGGCGTTTTGATTGTCAATCTAGGTAAAGGTCTTTAGAAAGCAAATACAATATAGTCTAGATGTGGTTATACTGTGAGTTGTCAGTGTTATTTTATAAACATGGTTACATGGAGTAGATCATCATAATACAAAAGAAGCCTTCTTAGACATTGATGACATTCTAATAGCATTCTGTAATACTTAGGAAATGGCATTTTAGATGATGGGAAGTGAAACAACTTTCTCTTCTAACAACGTTAGAATTTTCAGTATTATATTCATTCCTTTCCCCCAGGGCTTAAAAACATTTTTTTTTTTTTAAAGGGAGTGTGGGAAGTGATGTGACTAGATATCTGTTTTGCTATAAACCATTAATCATATTTTTCCTCCTTATTCAGGTAAACAAAAACAAATATTTCTTGAGCATCTCATGAAAAATATGTTGAATTCTCTTTAAATACCTTTAAATAAATGTTTAGGAGCTTTGGGGGCTTAATTGCTAGGATAATCTGTCAATTCGTTCATCCATTTATTCATTTATTCTACAAATATTTACTAAGTACTTAATATCTACCACACATTCCAACATGTTGCCTTCATCAGACTTTCAAGTTTTGTATTCAGGGAAAACTTGGGCTTCTGCTAAAAGATTTGGTAGAATTGCAAGAATGGAGAGAGATAGACCATTTTTTAATAGAATGTCAGGCAAAATTGTTCTTTAACAGGAATATTCTGGTATCAGCAAACTTTGTGCTTAGATTAAGTGGTAAATTTGCAACAATATGCAGCTATGTCTAAGAACCCAAATAGGAGAGCTTGACGGAGAGCTGGAAAGGGATCGAAGAACCAGGTTTTAGACCATAGAAACAAGAATCTTTTGGAAAGACTTTGGAAGCTATAAATGACCGGTAGGGATAAGAGACTTGAGCAAGACAACCAGACAGTGTCAAGCTAAGAGTCAGACTTTAGCTTTATAGGTCTAAAAAATTCTAAAGACAGGCTTGGAAATGACTCATTCTGAGAATACCATTACATCATTTTTATTTGATGAAATGATTTGCATCTTTGGGGGTGACTTGTTTAGCACCAAAGTGTATTTAGATTAGTTCATTCTTAACTATCACTTATTTGTATCACACACATCTTGTATGTGACTGGACTGTTTTATTAAGTCAGTGGCCACAAAGAGTCAACAGGTAAAATCATCTTAATTGTAATGCCATCTAGACAGAAAATCAAGAAGGTGTGGACACATATTAACTGGGTCCTTTCTGTTTACTTTTCTAATTTAATTTCATTTTAATTGTAATGAAACAGAGTATAAAGAATTCATATTCACCCCATCAATTCATAAAACTGTCTTTGAGTCACTTTTCATTTTTTGACATATTTTAGGCATAAGATGATAAAATCATACAGCATAAGGCTTTTACATCAGAAAATATGGAAATAGAACAGCAGTTGTTCTCTTTAGGACAGAGCTCTCTATCTGGGGAGAACAAGAGATTTTACCTCTTCTATGAAGTTTACTCATTTCAGTCTGTTGCTTTAATTTATGGTGACAGCATCTGTAAAGAGCACAGGCTTCCTCTGGTAGATTGCATTATTGTTCCCACGATTCACTCTTCTTTCCTGTAAGAGGATTATACATCCCTGCCTACTAACATGTGACTTGCAGGTCTCCTGTGAAGGAGGATGCACCCCCTGCCCCATCAGAGTTGAGCTCGATCTTGGCTGTGTGACTTGCATTTGACAATGGCAAATGAGCAGATGTTTTAAGAGCCATTGCATGCTTCTGTCAGCTCTCTGGCTCTTTTCCTCTGCCACAAGAATAGCATGCCCAAATAGGAGCTGTTCCTTCAGCCTGAATCCAGGAATGAAGAACACAGAAAAAGAAAACTCTCACCTCACTCACAGCCATCATTATCAGACATGTATGTAAATAGGAAGTAAATATTTGTTTCTGTAAGCCCCTGCCATTTGGGGGTTGTTACTGCAGCAACACTTACCAAATACAATGATCAAAGGCCTGACAAAGTATTTTTCCATCCTCATCAAACCAGTCTGTGCTTCTGCATATCTCCCTAACTCTGTTTCCCTCTGGTACTACTCTCTTGCTCATAAACCTTCCATGGTTTCTTATTTCAAATTCAAACCTTTTATATTTATTAGGCCTAATTCATATGTCAAACTTTTTTTTTCATTTTTACTCCATAAAACCTCCATCACTAGTTGCATCAGTTTCCTCCTTGTCCTCCAAGTTCTACACATATATTTAGGGCATTTGAGTATAGAAGTTAAGCGTGAATTCTGGATTCAGACAGCCTAGGATGAACTCTTCTCCCACCATTGACTAGCTGGGTTGCCTTGGATTAGTTACTCAAGCCATCTAAGCTTCAATTTCCTTATCTGCAAAATAGGAATAACAAAAGTACCCAACTCACAGAATTCTAACATTAGCTAATGTTAAGCATGTAAAGTTCTCAATGTCCTACCTGATACACAGTAAATGCTCAATGCGTGTTAACTGGCATTATGTTGTTGCCTTCACCTGGGACGCTTTCCTTCCTACTGATTTATCTCAATTCCAACCAAACTTCAAGTTTGAATTCAAAGCCAACTTTCTCTGTGAAGTCTTTGCCTACAATTTTTTGGTACTGTCTTTACTTGCTCATTATTGTTTCCTCTTGGTTTTAAGCTTTTTGAAAACAGTTATGAGTTACACCTACTTTGCGTCCTTCTATAGCTGAGGATATCATGGCTACCCAACTAATTGATTGCAATTCTCTTGTTAAAGTTACTCATTTTGAGAACTAGTTATTTTTTGCGGGGGGGTGGGGGAGGGTAGAGTCGGTGTAGAAATGGCTGTAGTTTTAGCAGAATACTACTTTCAGACCACTCTGAAAATGATTGACATCAAGGCATGTCATCCAGTTCTTATCCTAAATGTACTCCAAACTTGAAAGAATCATGTAGACATAACAGTAGGTTTGTGTTAAGATAAAAACATGTCAAGAATTCAAAGCTAAAGGAATTGAGACCCAGACATTAGGGTTAGTTTTCAGTGTAGTGCTCAAGAATGAGCTCACTATTGCTGAGTTTAATCAGGGAAATTTTGAATAAGAACATCATTCATAGTTCAATGAAGTATCTTCTGCCAAGGTCAAGTTGTCTTGTATTATTTCAGACTCTCTGCTGAGTACTTTATTAATTGTCTTCAAATTGGAAAATAAAGTTACAGCCTTTCCAGGAAATTCTGGGAGTCTGTTTGTTTTAGTGAGGGAATGGAGGTTGGAAAAGCAGCTTGCCAATTCTATACAATTGTGAAGAATAAGGAATTATGGAAAGCTAGATATATGAGTCATGGTCAGAATAAAAATCTTTGCTTCAGGGCTTAATGTGTGGATAAGTTATATACAAAATAAGAAACTGGGGCTCTATATTTGAATGTTTATTGTTCATTTTAATTTGTATCATTCACTGAAAAAAGAACATGAAGCCAGCATATTACAAATTCATCTGTAATTATTAAATTGAAAGTAATTTTAGAAAGTACTACCCTCAATAAAGAACTCTATTATTAATTTAGCTGTGGTGAGGAAGCTGTCTTGGAGCTGGGAGTAGTGTCGTAGCTTAAGTTAGATAAATGAATTAGAACAAAATCTGATTGAAGAACACAGGTAGAAATAGACAACGGTTACATTAAAAAGATTGATAATTATAGTGGGGGGAAAAGAATAGCAAGTACTTTTATGGGAAAATGATTGTGTTTCACTGGGCATATTTTACTAAACATATAAAGAATGTTGAAAATGGGTTTCAGTACCTAATTACAGTACCTAACTTTTTAAAAGTATCAATACATATGTGAAAATTATAAGAATATATACATTAAGCCACATAATGGTAGAAGAGGAGGTGTTATATACTTTAAATAACGAGGTGTTATAAAGCCATGTTTATTAGCTTTGTGATAACAATGTGGCACCATTCAATTTATTCTTGCTTTATGTTAGATCTCAAGAGACCCGAAATCTACCATTAAGCTTACCGATTTACATGCAAATAGTGTTCTTCTTGCTCAGTTGTATATAGACTAGTATTTGTAAAGACTGTATTTTGCCCAGAAATGTTTTACTTTTACTTTAAAAATTGCTTAAAATAAAAATAAAGGTGTCCCAGGATCTGTTAAACATTTTAAACCAAAAATCTATAAACTTTTAGAGATAACAGACTTTGAAAGACAGTAAATGGTACATGTGCAGAAATATCAACACACATGTAATTGCTGACATTCAATGACTTGCCCATCAAAACAAGCACATGATGTCTTTTTTACTGTAAATTTATGGATACTGTCTTTATTAGGAGTGTTAACTTATCAAAACATCATTTGTTGTACTTGGAAAATGATAAAAACACTTCCCAAGGTGTATGATAGATTTTTGAAAAACAAACTTTTGATGTGTGAGTTCAAATTAGTACAGCTAAATTAGAAAGAACAGATTGAGAAGTAAGCATTGGAGTTTCTCTATATTGACAGGCACTATGAGTGGAACTGGTGGTTCAAAGCTGAGAAAACCACAGTCCTGCTAACCCTACAAGGAATCATAGTTGAGTGTGAGAGAGTGACACATACTCTGTGCTGTGAGTGCAATGCAATAAGTTGCAATGGTGGAGAAGGGCGTCTATACCAGGCATCATGAAGCCTTTTTGGATGAACTGTGCTAGAATTGAGTTTTAAAGAATGAATAAAATTTAGTTGAATTTAAGTGGACTTCAGGCTGTGGCCACAGTGTGACACTATCACGGAACGATAATTCCATTTGGGTGTTGGGGGAGGAAGAAGTGGCATGAGTTGAGGCCAGGTAGGCAGGCAAGGCGCAGACTGAACAGACAAGTACTATAAGTGTGACCACTGAGCTTTAGTGTGATAGTTAAGGGGCTCCTGTGCAGGCATTTAAGCAAAGAGGTGACATGATGAGCTGTGAAATTTAGAGCACCTCTGACAGTAGTGGAGACCAAGGATGGGAGACACAAAATAGAGCCAGTGAAACATTTGAGAAGGGGAACCTCTTGATAAGCTGGTACAAGGCAGTGACAGTAGGAAAAGAGAGGAGAGGATAGATCCAGGAGATGTTATGGAGGCAGAGAATCTTGCCCTAGCCTGTTATCTCTAGTTATACTTCCCATGTCTATAAAATGGGAATGATAACCCTACTGTCTACTCCACAGGATTGTTGTGTGGATTAAATGTAAAGTACTTAGCACAGAACTTGGCACAGTATAAGTTTAAATAAATGTTAGCTTATGATACATCATAATACATCAGCATAACTTGGTAACTGATGGGAAGGAAGGGAGAACATAGCCAACTGGCTTTGATGATGCAGTTGGTGAAAAGCAGTGTCTTCTGAGATAAGTGATTATGGAGGAGGGATCAATTCTGAAGGACAGAAGGCAGGTTGTAGTGGGTTCAAGAACAAATTTAGAGTGAAGAATTACAGAAACTACAGGCTAACAAGATATTTGACTGTGAAAAGAAGGAGAAAAGCAAGAGTATAGCAAAAGAGAGATGTTATATAAAGGTCGTATTTTTTTGGAGGGGAGGAGGTTATTTGTAAAATACATTAGACTATGTTCACTTGAATCAAGAGTCAGAAAAGAGTGGCAAGGCAATGATTGGTATAATGAACCATGATTTCAGGTTGGAAAAACCAGAAAGACAAAAGAGAGCTGATACATGAGCAGGGATTAGAATTATTTAAATCATGTCTGGGAAGAGTAAATGTATTAACAATGAGACAGAGAGAGGGATAGGGAGAGGGAGAAGAAAGGGAGAAAGCACTGGGAGAAGCAGAGAGGTTGTGAGTTTATAGTCACATCCTAGATGTGGCAAGAATATGGTTATGGGTGTGGGTTGCAGAATGGTTAAGTTATCAGGATCGAAGAAGTCAAGGAACTGAAATATGGGAAGAGTCACCCTTACATTCACTGTAACTGTCTAAAGCAACTAGGGATCAAGGTGGAAACAAAGATTCCGAGGCAAGTCTTCAACCGATGAATGGGAAAAATCCAAGATTAATGAGCCACACAGAGGGATTTAGAATGAGTCTCTAGGTATATGTTTTTAAATTAGAGTAAAAGCAATGGTCTGGAATAGGCTATGAGAAACATGAAGACTGTCTCTCCTGTGCACATATGGTTAGTGGAGAGGGGGGAAATAAGCAGCCCCTACCTCTGAGAAAAGTGTTTGTGAGGATGTCAAGAGGAAGATAAATTAAATACAGAACTGGGTTGAGAGTAAGTGAAAAGACAGAAAAGGAGGCTTCTGTTCTGAGTAGTGGTAAAGAATGGCAAAGATGAGAAGCATGGTTGAATCTACTGGTCCCCAACTTCTGTCTGACACAGACAGAGGCACTGGAAGATGGCCTCAGCCAGTGGCCTAAGAGACAATACATTCAACTCTGTATTTTATCTGCTTCTGCTTTGTTTCTTTTTTTTTCTGCATCCAACACTTTGACTGTTTCATTGTATGTTAACAGTTTAGACAGATTATTGAAAGAGGGAGATAGAAGGAATGAAAATCTAATTAGTAGGTGATTGCGTATTATGAAGAAACCTGAAAAATTGTTGTTTTTGTGAAATAACTACTGCAGATAGTTGATATTATCTAATGGCCTGATCCAAACAAAATGGTATCATCAGTGGAAAGACTTCTTTTTGTATCTTCATTTTCTTTTTTTTTTCTTTCTTCCTCCTTTCCTCTCATTCTTACTTTATTTTTTCTTCCCCTTTCCATTTAAAACACATAAACATCTAGTGTTTTAACTACCAAAGCACTGTGCTTGGTTTTTGGTAGAGTAACATGCCAGAGGTAGTATACAGTGAACAGAATTGGGTTTCTACCCCTGTGGTCATTACAGATAAGGAAAGAGACTGCCAGAATACAGAATTATAACTACAAAACCAGCAAAAAACATGGACTATAATCAGAGAATAAATGATATCTTATGGAAGTATAGAGGAAGGAGCAACTAAAGAATATGAAATGCTTTATGAATTTATATGTTTCAGTGAGAATTTTGGTCTTGATATGGCAATAACACTCCCTAAATTTCAAAGTCTATATAACTTCATTTATGTAGGATTTATTTTGCCATCAGCATGGATAACTGACATACATGCAATATAAAATATTTAAATGCTATTGCTATTGAATGGTTCAATACATATTTATATTACAAGCTGTTGATATTAATTAATAACCCCTGAAGATGCTTGAAGGAACTATAGGTGGTCCAGAAATATCTAGATTGTTTTTGCAGAAGTATACGTGGACTTATGGTTTGCGGCTAATCATCAGAGAATAGAGATATTTACCCTTGGACAAAAGATTTCAAATACATATATATAAACTTTTTACAGAGACGATGCTGCAGCTATCTTCATCTATGTCAAGACTAGAGCTAATAATTAACTGTATCTATACAACACACCAATCATTTCAATAAAAAGTGAAAATCATTCATTTGTTCATTTATTCAGTTGTCAAATGTTTCCTGAGTGCTTTCTGTGTGCTAGGAACCACACTAAGCTTTTGGAGAAACACTAGTGAGCAAAACCAATTAGGATTTGTCTCTTAATGAGGCTCGAAAAGACAGAAAGTAGTCAAATATTTGCACAGATAAAAGTAAAGTTGATCCTGTGAAAGATACCACAGGGAGAGGTCCAGAGTGTTAGGAGAACTTGTAGATAATTTGATCTAGTCAGGGAGGTTGGGCAGGTGTTCACCAAAGAAGCAAAATGGAGTGGAGATCCGAATAATGATTAGGTATTGAAGAGGTGGTGTTTGAGGGTTGGGGAGGCACTGAAAGTCTTTTCTGGCTGAGAGTGTTGGTGATTATGCTCCGTGGTGGTTGAGTGCAAGGAGGGCCAGGGTGTGAGATGAGATTTGGGATGGAAGGAGCAGGCAGACTGCTCAAGGCCTTGTAGGTCTTCTTTGCTGCGAAGGCAAAATATACAGCAAGTAAATTCAATTTTTATTCATATGTTTTACCTTAATATAGATAGATCTCAAGGTAAATGTCTTTTCCAAGAATAAAGTAGAGAAGGCATTATTGTCATAATGGAATATTTTAATAAAACATACAAATGGTAATCTTTATTCTTTCCAATAATGGCAAGATAGCACACCTCTTTTTCACTCATAAAATAAGTATATAAATAAGAGGAAAAATAAAATCTCTAGCGCCTATCTTGTTTATCCTAATCAGGATTAGCTTTATCCTAATCAACAATCTTATATTCAACCTTAATGATATTTCATTAGCTTCTCAGAACCACCTTTCCTGTCTAGGTCTAATTATATCTAATGTAATGTATCTCAACTCACTATATTAAATCATTTAAAAAAACATTTAAAAAACATTTTAAAATCATCCCAGAGCTTTGATTTAGGCCTTAGAGAAGATTGAGCCCTCCTGTTTCTTTTTGGGGTCCATGACCTACCAGTTTTCTCCTCAACACTTCATCCTTATTCCCCTCAAATCTTATCTGGAGGATGAAAAGGAATAATTTTCTTTTGTAATTTATAAATATCTATATAAATAGTGACATAATTTTCTTTTGTAATTTATAAATATCTACACAAATAAAATGCAAACATAAACATCTGTTGTAATCATCCTTGAAATAAGTCAGTTATTCAATATGCTTCACACTGTGAGTAGAGACAGCTTTCTCTCGCCTGTACTCACATTAGCCCTCACAGATTACCCTCAGTTGATTGAGAATCTCAGGCACATGTAGTGGTATATTTTAATATCCTATTATCTTTCAAGGAGATCAAGATTTAAAACCTTATGGATACTGATCTTTAAAGATTGTAATGCGGAAATGACATAGAAATACTACTACTGAGAATCTATGTAGTAATGGCATGGGACTCTTTTTATAGGAATATACAAACAGAAATGTACAAACAAAAGTCTGAAGATGTGAAACAGTAAGGAATCATTGGCTGCTGCCATTTCCCTTTGAGGATCTTTTGGCGGCATGTTTCCGTAAACAACTGCCACTGGAGGTGCTACCTAGAGAATCCTTAGATTCCTTTCAAGTCACATCACGGACACCATTTGTAGTGGGGATGCAGGAGAAATAGATTACTGATCTTCTACTCCTTGGAAGATTCTTGTAAAATTTTCCTTCACTAAAAATAATGTTTTAGGACTAAGAAAGAAAAATATGCCCATCTCCTTTCTGTGATGGTGATGAGTAATCAGGTATGCACTGATTAAATCTGGCATTCTCAGTGTACAGAAGAGTAGATCTGAATGCAAGAGAAGAATACAAAGTATGTAAATGGAAGAAGTGGAATATGCAATAATATACAATATAATAAAGAAAATAAAAAAACTAAGACCTTTCAGGCAAAGGGAAAGAACTTCTTTCTGTATTCTAGGTGACAAACTGAAGGAATTATGCTAACCTATTGGGCTTGAACTTTGAGGTAACATCTAAGAGTAATGGACAAGAACAACAGCCTCTAGAGACAACCTTGAAAACTACTGATAGAGATTGGTCAAATTCAGTGTGGTCCCTGACTACTGCTCTATGAGAAACAGCAAAAAGCTACAATTATACCTTTAGTAAAGGAAGGGCGGTATTTGAGGAGACTAAAAATGTTGTAATCTATAGATATATCCTTGATAAAATTGCAAATAACAAGGCTCTAGGATTTCATTAAAGAAAGAACATTTTGTTTTCAAGGCATTACATTTTAACCTGGTAAAAAAAGAGAAAAAAGAAGCCAACATTTTTATGGTAAAAGTTGTTTTTGAAATGTTCTTAGTAGTTGGAGACTTGGAAATGGCAAATCAGCAAACAAATGAAGGTATCTTTAAGGAAAAGGCTGTTAACATTATTTTTCCAGAAATGCAATATCATTTACTTGGAGGAACAAAAATGATTAATATATCTTTTTGTTCAGGGAAGCTATTCTACAAGATAAAAGGCTAGTAATCTAATAACTAGCATATCAGTATTATTTTATTTGCTTTTTCCTGTTTGCAAAATAACTTCAGTGCTATCTTGTTATTGTTGTTATACTTGGCTAGTTATACATCTACGATAAGAGAACATAATTAATGTGAAAAATTATACTGAAATGGTTGTGTTTATTTTGTGTCACTTTAGCAATGCCCCTTCAGGACTGCTATTCTTATTTTCCACTTGCATTCAATAATAGGCTTGCAGCCAGTGGCATTGTATTTACACAGTTTTGGTCAAAACAATTTTATCTCTAATAGATTTTTATCTACATCGACTGAAAACTTCTGTTTCTTTTTAAAACTTTAATGTAATTTCTTGCATCTCTATTTCAGACAATAGAAAAACGTTTGAACATATATATGCGGCAGCTATTTATTTTTTTCTTTCACAAGTTGATTTATTATTTTTAAAATAGGGGGGAAGATGTCCTTAGAATTAAGCATCTTATTTTTTAAATGGGTTTTGAGGAAAACAACAAACTTGAACACAGTCTATTCCATTTGTTCACCATAGAAAAGAGCATTTAGAAATTACTCCAAATGCTGTGACCTTCAGATGATTAGAGTTGGTTACAAATATAAATGAATTCCCCACAAACATTAAATGAACCCTCAAGAAACCTTATTTGAGAATATGTAGAGATATATTTTCATTTTGATGCACAAGGATTTACATGTGTGGCTGCCTATTAGCATTACTCAGGTAAATCCCATTAAAAAATGCATATGCCTCTGTGTGTATAAATTTATACACGAAGCACAGTTAAAGTATATCAGTGTTAATACTGTACCATGGGAATACAATATGACAAGGGAACTGGTAATACAATTACAGTTCACATAGTATTAGAATTTTTAAATTAGGATAAAAAAGTTTTTATGACAATATAAGAGGATAAACTGAGACTTACTAGTACAACTAGACCAAATGTGTACATTTCAGTAGAGCTTTTGCAAAGCAAGTATAATAAAGAAGTTTAATGCTTTGGATCTCTGAAAGGGACTTTCTTATCAATGTGTTGTCCTAATGAATGTTTGAGTCTTCTAGCCCTAAAAGTAGAAAGTGAGAATCAATGGTAAAACCCATCTTCAAAGAAGCATATTGTGTTCAGAATAATATTTCCTGCTTGCATCCCTCTCTTCTTTTCTTTTTTTTCCCCTTCATTTTCTTCTTACATTCTTATCTCATGCATTTCTCCTTTTCCACTTCTTTTTCTCCCTCCTGAATCATGAGCATGTTTTTTTCCCCCAAACATTTGTGCTGTTAAAGAAGGGTTACAGCATTGCTTTTAATGCCAACTATGTGTCATCGAGGTGAAACATAAAGACAAAAGACATGTCCTTTACATAAATGGACATTTGAGCTGTAATGAACTTGATAGTTAGTCTTGATTCTCTGCCCAGATCAAAGCCATCTAAAATAGAAATGAAAAATGCATGGTTCTTTATTTTTAGTTAAGATTTAATCTGTAGGTTTACATATACTCATAATGCTGACTTTGGTTATTTGCCTCTTTCTCCTATTTCTCATAGTTGTAGATATATTCACCTGACATATTGAAATATTAATGAATCCTACATTAGTGGATGATCACATATGTACATAGTTTTGACTTATGAAAGCCACTCAGTTGCAGACCCCTGAGTATAAAATGTTAGTTGGAGTAGACCATTTCCAACAGATTATTTGATGTTAAATTGTCTGATTTATTTCGACGATCTTCTATTTGCCACAAAATGATACAGAGTCATTGTAAGCCCAACATCCACACAGATCTCAGTGTAGATGGAGTTGGGGGTGCACTTTAGGAATATTAAGAGGTAATAGGGATGGGAAGTAGCTACCTTCCAAAGACTGTCAGATACTGTCCAGAGAAGTGGCTTTTTCTATGAAGGTCATTTCTCCTTCCTGTAAGTGTTTCCAGGCCAGCATCAGAGAGAAAAGCTATCAGTAATTTCTAACCTGACTGGGTTTTATTGGGTGACCTTGGAGCAAAGAAACTCTAACAAAGTGCTGGTCTTGAGACATTCATTTGATCTCTCTGTAAATACTGCCCAAGGGGTTTTGTTTCTAGGATGTTGCCGAAAGTTCTACTGGCCTGGGGAGTAAAAAAGGGTTTTAAGTACTTGAAATTGTTTTCTAGTTTGCTATAAAATGGCACAAAGTCTATATTAAGAAGGGCTTGGATTGCTTTAGTTTGCTATTGTATTTTAGGGACCAGGTATTTTTTAGCTTCTGTTTCTCTCTGCCTCTGTTTCCTTCCCACAACCAGTCACCTCTAAGTTACAGATTTATTTCCAGACAAACCTAAATCTTTTGTTATCATCTTTGCTGTGAAACACTCATCAGTATATTGCTTAGGATGGTGCTATTATTATCCAGCTAAAGAAAAAGAATATTTACTTTTGATCGTGACCTAATCTTGAAAGGTAAGACTCTACTTAAATTCTAACTCTGTGCTGAGGAAAATTAGGTCATTAAATAAAAACCCAATTATTTATTTGTATGCATAGTTTGAGGGAAAGCTATTTTATTCTACAAGGTGCACACTTAAAAAAGAGCGAGGTAGCACTGAAGAATTTTTCAACCTTGAATATTTTATTTAAATGCCATTAAACTATCAGTAATGTTTGTGGCATTTCCTTTCATATCATTGCTGATTGCCAATATATTTGTGGGAAAACAGACCATCTCTTTTGTAACTGGCCTCCTCTTACTGTGTATACTTTTTGATGGTACTGCCTAGTGTGGGAGACAGAGCTGTTCACTTCTGTGTTGATGAGCTCCTTGTCTCAAAACAGGGCTATGCTGAATTCAAGTAAGTTTGGGAAGAGGAGTAGGAGGATGGTAAGGAGGCAGACACTGTTTATACACAATTCTTGGGAACCTGTCAGGAGGATCGAAGCATGGCAGGGATAAGGAATCTTCAAAAAAATATCACACAAGGCTGAATAGCACTTTTTAATGGGAAACTCTTGTTTTGACTCTAATTTTATGCTTAGATGCTTTTAATTTGATCCACATTTAATTTGCCATTCCTTGGAGAAGGCATCGATTATATGAAAAACTATCATTTCTATTTCTAACAAAACGGGATTGGTTTCAGGGACTACCATGATGGCACTGTATTTTAATGGTGCCCACCTGGAAATATTGAAGTACACACCTCTAGAATCATTGCTACCTAGACCTGCTTTTCTTGTTGGGATTGCCTAAAAGCCTAGTTAAAGTCATAGTTCTGAAGAAAAAAGCATCAAGACTGAATCTTTAAAAAGCAGGAGAAAAGCTACATTTGAATATTTGAATTTTAAAGGATTGCAAAGAATTATTTGAAGAGCTAAGTGGCAGTTACACATTTGAGAACACTTAGAATAATATAAATATAAATATATGTATATTTATTTGGATTTCCCAAAACCCAATCACTTTGATGTTGTAATGAAAGATAGTGGCACTTAACACTGGTGTGACAAATTCCAGAGAGACATGGATAGAGATTTCAAGTTTAGGCTAAGCAACTGCATGATGACAATTATTTTAGTTAGAAATTTGAAGTTGCGTACAAGGTCTACCACGAAATTCAAGTCTTCTACATTTTAAAAATTAGTCTGCCATTAGTTCTAAAATTCTAAAGGCTGAATAGCAACAGTGAAGATGTCCAGGTTCCAATAAAATATATTTCATAAATTAGCTTATCATTGCACTGATTTAGCATGCCTAGCAGGTGAGAGACAAAAACATGTGTTATCTTCCCTAGGGAACCTTCAATGAATGTCATTCTGGCTTCATATGTCTTTCTTCTCTTCCCTTCTTGAACTGATATAAAATTCTAATGTGTGCCCTCTAGTTCCATCTTCACTGAAATCTAGCGAAACTGCTGAAGGTAAGATAGTGGCAATGGTGCATGAAAAAGGAAAAGGAATACAGTGATTCATAGCATTCTTGAAGAAAGTTGCAATTGTTAACAGCACTACTTTCATATGTAGACATTTTAAAATATGTCATATATCAGTGACAAAAATAAAGTTATTCATCTTGGTTAGTTTCTTAAAGTTCATGGAAAAGATATTAAAACTATATTGGCAACTTGCAGATATTTCCATGTGTAAATAAAGGCATACAAATTCACTCTCTCTCAAAACAATAGTCAAGAAAGTGGGTGTGTATGCCAGGTCTATCAGTAATCTTGACAAGTGATTGCTCTTTAAATACCAGAAATGGTAGGTATTATGAAAATGAAATGTGACATTTTTCAAATATAGTTACTCAGGCCAACTTTTCTTATCTCTGTGTCTTTGTTTGTCTATGCAAATTTAAACTGCTGATGCAAATATCATTTTGCAAATGGTGTTTATTGGTCTTCACCTCCACAGATGCCAGTTCTTTCAAAAAGGAATGAATCTCTCCTTTGGCATTATTCCCATTTGCTAGGTGAGAAAACTGAGGTATATGACCAAATATGTTTCCTTTTACTGATTAAAAAAATAGGCTCTTGGAATCCTGCTCACTAATTTTCTAGTCCTCTTTTGCCAGTGAAAATGTACAGCACTTTTTCCTTACCTTTTGCTTAGGAAGCCTGACCAGACTTTAAATGGCATCTTCACTTACTGAATAAAGCTGTCTGGTAAAAGCTTCAGCCACGATTTTCTTCTGATAATAATACAGGATGAAGATGTATCAATGATTTGTAACAATCTTTGAGAAAATCCACACAGTTGAAATTAGATAGCTAGAATCTAACCTATAGATATGGGTACCACTAGTGTAATTTAAGACTATGAGTGCTAAAAGTTACCATTCTTTCTAGCAATTGAAACTCAGAACTTCATGTCTATGGAGCATTGGGCCACCATGAATCCACTCTGTTCAGCTCTATGAAATATGCCTCTTTATTCAGAGTACAGACACATTCAAAACCCTTTATGGAATTAATTGAAGAATTCAAAAAATTATATTATTTGCATGACTTTACTTGCTTTTCTCCATCAACAGAGAAAGTATGTGTCCCTTGAAAAGGTATACCTTTAAGCTATATCAATCCAATCGACCGATTGATCAATCAATCAAGCACTCAAATTGTGATCTATGAAAGTGCACCAAAATAGGACTTTATGTGGTCCTTACATCAGTACTTCTGTCATCATTATCTTTCCATTTAAAACAATGCAAATGGCTACCATCAGTTCTTACAGCTGCAGTAGTCATGAGCATGAGAATTGCATGTTTTCTTATTTTTGTGACTTCAAGAAGCCAGAACTATACATTAAGACCTGAACTTAGAGGAGAATTTACAAGGAGTTGTTTTAAAAGCAGACGTTTTAGAAATATGTTGATTTAAGGTGGTTTTAGATTAAAAGCTACAACAAAATGTCTCATTCTTGAGTAAGATTTGGTTTCCATTAGTTACCCTGTGGGTTATGGTTTTCTTAAAAATTACTGTTCACCTATGTAGAAATTAGTTTTTTAGCACTATTTCAAAAATAATAGTGGTGATCATTTTTAGAATTGCCTTTTTGCGAAGCATATATGAGTGCATTCCCCTTTAGTCAAGTGCCTTAAGCAAGAAGGATTAGGTCTTCCTTTCCTGTTTATTACACTTCCCACACTGTCATTAGCAGGTCTGATGTTTAGCAAAAACGGTTTCCAATCGCCTGGATGTGCTTTGACAGAACTGACAGTAGAAACTGTATCTTAACTTACTTGAATCAGTGCTATAGGAAAGTACCCAGGCATGCTGAAGACAGCTTTTATGAAGTACATTTTGTCAGTGTAAACACTATGAAATCCAACACATTTGGAAGAGCATACTCTGTATTTGTTAGAATGAATGAATCACTAATGGATTAAAGAGCACAGCCAAGTAAACCTAAACTAGTCATAAGCATATGTGGCCTAATATTCAAATGCAGGAAATCCAATTAAGCTCCAACTCTCCTTAGTTTTTCATTCATGAGACAGTAGCTCTACCGAAAAAGCAAATAACTAAAAAGTTTCTTTTACCAAAAAAAAGGCATTGCATTTTTAAAATATAAGTTTGAAGTTAGTCTTCCACAGATAGCCAATTTAATTATGCTAAAAATGACATTTTTAATTAAACACCAAGGTAAGCATAAATGGATTTCAAAATAATTAATCAAACATCAAAAAATTGAAACCTTTTTCTGCTTGAGCAGCAGAAATGAAAGAACCAGTCTTCAGGTCTCATAGAGATTCAATCTAATTTAATTCTCTGTCTTCTCTAAATAAACATTCCTAAAACCTTTTTTTCATCTGGGGGAATAAGGATGAGAGGGGTAATCAATATTTCTAGCATTTTAATTAAAACCGTTAGTGGAATAAATCCATTTAATTATCAGTTAATGAAATACAAGGTCATTTACCTGACAGGAACTTTGAGGGTGGATTACTAGCTGGAATAAAGCAGAAGAACCCAATGTCACAGCCATTTAACTTCTGTCAAATTTAAGGTTAAAATCCTTTTAGACTGTTTAACCTATTCTCTACCATTTTTCTATTATGTATGCCAATTGGCAGGAGAAATGCATGTTAAGACTTATTTTACATTTAATTGTGCTACAAACTTTTTATTAAATTTCTACAAATACCTTTATATTTTTAAGGCATGAACTGAGAGACTACAGCAAATTCTAGTGTAATTTCATTTTTATTTTTTGTGCTTATCACTTATATTGTTAAAGAGACATTTTTTTCTTACTAAAAGTCTTATGGGTTATTTCTTTTTTAATATAAATATGAATTAAGTCACAACACAAGTTTTAGTAGTCTGCAAATGTGCAATAGTAAACTAATCACTTTAAATAATTTATGGTTAATTTTATAGAATCCCTTTTGAAGTGACCTGTATTTCATAAGAATAATATAAGAAAGTAGGAATGGATTGGTCCCCAAGCTAGGTTTGCAAATTGGTTTGGTAAATGGTTTAAAGTCAGTTTAACAAATGAAAAGGCAGAAAGTGTGTTGTGAAGTTCCTTGTCTTTGATGGAAACACAGGATTTCTGTAATCAATACACATTGCTCACATTTTATATAGAACATTTTTAAAAACAGAGCCTAAGAAGGACTCTTGTTCTTTCTTTCTTTAACATAGACGTGATTATTCAGGGTTTGGAATTTTATAGATTTGAGTTTGCCACAAAGCCATAAATTTCAGAGCTAAAAAAGCTAAAAAAGTAACTCGTTATTGGGGTCTCATTCTTCTTTTCTAAAATGAAGTTCCCTAAATGTTAAAGTCATGTGCAGTACATACAAGTACAGTTGTGCGTTGGTATCTGTGGAGTTTGGATCCACTACCCTGCAGATAGCAAAATCTGCAAATGCTCAAGTCCCTTATATAAAATGGTTTGCGTAAAACCTATGCACATCTTCTTGTATACTTTAAATCACCTCTAGATTATTTATACTACCCAGTACAGTGCAAATGATATGTAAATAGTTGCATGCTGTATTGTTTAGGGACTAATGACAAGAAAAAAGTCTGTACATTTTCATTACAGACACACCCTTGTAGGTTTAACCAGAAGTACATGTCAGCAACATAACATTTTTTTTCCAAATATTTTTGAGCCGTGAAACCCATGGATGTGAAGGGCCAACTGTTGTGCAGTTTCCTCTGCAGTATTTCGTCCTGAGGGACCTTAGGTTTGTACTGTGTAAGTAGCCCCAATATACCTTGCAGTAGTTTGCCTTTTAAAGATATACTGGTGTTCCATTTTAACTTCTAAATGCTAAGAACAATTAATTTATAAAAACCCATGTCACCTAAAAAAAGGAAGATAAATCAGTTACCAGCTCAAATGTGTTTTAATCAGACCAGGTTCCCCATGAAGATGCAATAATAGTAAAAGCAGCATTATTAGCACTGCTTAGCATTCACATAGACTGTGCATAGATTTTTAACACTTTGAGAAAATAACAAAACTGTTAGGAAGACTGGTTTAGGCTGAATAGTTCCAAGAGCTCTCTTTCCTCTCTCTTATATTACTTAATCCTTGTTACTTGCCAAAGAGGATTGTAAAATTTGTTTGTTCTAAGCCATAAGGTGAGACATATAAAGAAAAAACATTACTTTTGATATCTAATTATTTCAACTTTGATTGGAATACTGCATGGAAACAACTAGGGATGGCCCTCTGAGGACACAGAAGGCCTTGATATTTGTATAGGTTATTTGATGCTCTTCATATTTGCCAGTCTTAGCAATTTGTCCAGTAGCCCCACTTTGCCCTTTAACATATTTTAATGGCTCCCACCCAGGTGCCTAGTGTGCACATTTGTAAATCTATACAGCATCTGCCCTGTCCATTCCTCCACATTACCAGTCACTTTCTATTTTTTAAGCAAGGTGCCCGTTCTTATTGTGTGTGTCACAGCAGCCAAGGGTCATGGGATTAGCAAGGTTCATTACCCTTTCTTAATTGAATATCTCTTTGTCATCATGGTGGTGGCCTGGTATCTACTTGTTGCAGGAAGTCTAGTCAGTGCTGTGTGGGGTCAGTAGAGTTTCTGTGTACTGTAGAAGACTTGCTTTCAATAAAGATTATTAACAGCAAATCATTGTAACTTCCTTTTGTTCCCCTACATCTTAGATTTGCTTTTTTATTAAGTATTCTTTTTCCTTCCACCCCTTGACTGTCTTCAAAGTCCATTCTAGATCTCCTCTTTATATACATACTTTATTAAGAGTCCTATTTAGGATGATTTCAACCATTACCATAAGCAGTGGTGCTCAGATCTACATTTTCAGTTCAATCTCTGCCCATTTTGCATCCTACAGTTCCATCTTCAATATGCTGTTGACATATAAAGCTTTCTATAATAACTAAATATGTCTCTTTCTCCTTTTCCTGTCATTATCCTGCCAGTACATGCCAGGTTTCTCAGCTACAGACACCAGAAGTCATTTTCACTTTTCTTCTCTCCTTTGTTTCCCAAATGGGAACCATCAGCCACCAAGTCCTCCTGAATCTTTCTTGTCAAGGTCTCTTGGAATCATACTTTTCTATTTCCCAGGTGTTACAGTAGTGTAGGCCTTAATCTAGTATGTCTAGATTACTTCACCAGTCCTTTACCTGATTGTCTTTTCTTCTCTTAGACACCCAGAATATCATGAAACCAGATTATTTTTAAGCTTTTTTTTTTTTTTTTTTTTTTTTTTTTGCCTTTTGATCCTTATAAAACACATTTTTTTTTCTTAAAAGGAAATTCCATGAATTTTTAATCATTCTCTTTTGGACCATGGCCAAAGTAGTTTGCCTTTTCTTTTAAGATACTTCCAGCTATCGCACCAAATTAATTTTTCATTTCCTGTGAAGAAAACTGCTCTCCATTCAAGCTATATCTCTACTGTTCTCTTCTGAGCTTGTTCCTCTTTCTTCTCAGTTGATATTTTTCTCCTTATTCTTCTTTCTGTATGCATATCTCTCGACTTTTAAAACCATCACTCATTTATTTCCAAGCAACTTTGGGTACCCTAACATTTAAAGTGCAGAAGAGTTGCTCTATTAATTGGTACATGTTTGGTTTAAATTTCGGTATTCTACTACTGAACATTAGTTATCATGTTTAGCTGTTTTTACCTCTTTTCCTTTTATTAGTCTATAAATGAGGTTTGTATATCAATTAACTTATCTATAAAATGAAAATGATATTTATTTTGAGGAACAAAATGAAATTTTTAAGTATTAACAGGTTTATATTTGTTCATTTACTTTCTCTGGTCTCTGTTAGCAAAATGAGAGCAAACAAAAATGCCTCATTTTTGTTTATGGTCATGAGTTGATACATTCAACAGAAAAACATAGTGATTGATTTCTATCATTTCACATTCATGCAGGTTGAATGAGTGGCAATTTTCAGGTATTCTGCCTATTAAAAACCTTTGCAGACTCATAGTAGCAAATCAGAAGACCCATGTCTTGGGCCATTTGGGTTCTTCTGCCATGTGCACAAATCTAATTTGAAACCATTGTACCTTAAAGTCTTACTAATTGCTCAAACTTAAAGTCGTTATTTCAGATCATTATTAAAAATCAGACTTTGCCCTATAAAATGCCCATAATTTTTAGCAGCTATCTATCTGCTGTGTAATTTCCTCTTTCAAAAAAATGTCATGCTCAATTTAATACTGGTATATCATTTGTAAGTGGCGGGGGGATTTTGTGAGGCCATTACAAACTCTAGTTTCACAAGAGGTAGACTTTGAAGCCTGTAACCCTGACATTCCAAGTCTGTTTTCCTGACACAGTCCCACATATTTTTCGTACCCTAAGGGCTACCTAGGGGATGTTCTGTCATGGAATGAAATGGCATTGATTAAAATGTGAATTTTCTCCTCTATGAGAAAGTGAATTGAGAAGAACCCAATCACAACAAAAAAATTAAATTAAAAAAAAAAACCCACACCATTCTATGTGCTTATTAGTTAAAAGGGTGATATACCACACTGAATTTAGGTAGCTATCTTGTGTACAATTAGAAATATTATTAAGCAGGTATTTTTACAGAATACATAAAGGTTACAAAAGGATCATATTCTGACTTCTATAAATTTACAAAATAATATATGTAGGATTTGCAACCTCAATCTTGTTTAAAACCTAACTTTTGGTTGTAAAATATTTTGATGAGGAATGTGCAAACTGAGCAGTTGAATTCAGAAAAACTTATCCATAGGAATACTGTAATATAATGGGCAAGATTGATTATCAAAATAGAAATAACTATCAAGAAAAGCATGAATATGCAGCAGATTAAGAAACAGACTGGCAGAGATGACTATCTGATCAGAAAAATGAGTTTTATTGGAATAATTAATTAAGATTAAGCTATGAATGCCCCTTTTGCAATAAAATGTTTTATGAATTGGTAAACATAGAAATCACTATGTTTTACCATAAAGCTTACTATTTAATGTTCAATTAAGAACAGAATTCAAGTGTCAGTTTATTTCATGTATTATAAAACACCTATAGTTCTTTTTAATTTTTAGAAGATCTTACAAATTTTTTAAAGGTTCAAAGTATCGCACTAATTCTGCCATGTTTTGCTACAGATCACATACTCTTTATCTGAACAATGTTGGATTCAGTCTCTTAGGAGAGAGTGGGAGAGAGAGAGAAAAGGAGAGAGCGTGAGGGAGAGAGTACAGGTGAGAGTGTGCTGGGGTTTTAATTGGGGGAGATATTTTATTATCACCTTTTCTTTTCTCTTCAGTTACTTTCTACCCTGATTATACTATTTAATTCAATAGATAACTCTTATTCATTCAAATATATATTTCTTTAGTTTTGAGAGGAAAGGGAAAAGATAGGAAAGAAGAAGAAAGAGAGGGAGAAAGGAAAAAGGAAAACAGGCAGGAAAAATAAATATTGTTGCCTAAAGCAATTTTCAATCATACAGAAATGTGTGGGAGATAAATACAAGGTAACATATAGTTTTAAAAGCCCGGACGATGCTGCCAAGTTACTCTATGCTGTGCGGATGTGTATACTTCAAAAGTAGATGCTTCACATTTTGTATTTTTACTCTTTCTTGTTTGTCTTTAAGTTATTTCTAGATAATATTGGTGTTTCTTGGTCACTTTCGAAGGATGGTAAGTAGAGTTACACTTTGAGGATTGTATGCCATGTATATATGCATACCCTTTTACCTAATAAGATACTACAGACTGCAACTGAGGGGAAGCAGAATATGCTACCTAAAATATGCTAATTTAGCATGTGGATTGTTTTGAGCTGAAGGCAATTTAGACTCAACAGACTCAGGAAAAGTGTTTTGCCTCTCCCTTAACTGTCAAAAAGACTTAGATAGGGGTCTGTATCAGGAAGAAAGCTGTTATTACTAGAGACTTATCTGCATGGCGTGGCAAACATTTGTTTATCAAGCATCTGCTCTTTTCATCTTCCTATAAATTGTCTTCCTCCCCTTTGAAGCCCCAGACCCCACCCCCTTCTCTTTAGCTCAGGATGGCATGTGTATAAGCTTTAGTTTCCTGACTGCCTTTTGAGTCTCCTCTTTGTGGGGCTCCCGTACACACATAATTAAATTTGATTTTCTCCTTCTAATCTGTCTTATGTGAATGTAATTATTACACCAGCCAAAGAACCTAGAAGAGAAGAAGGGAAAAATTTTTCTCCCCAACAAAACAAAAGTCTCATTATTACTTTAAATTAGGAGTAGATAGTAAAGTGCTTTAACATTTGTGTGCAATTTTCCATAATAGTGACTGTTATTCTAAAACTCTTTTTTTCAGAGATTGAATATTATAAATAAATTGAAGTCACCTCTAACTGTACCAGCCTATGATTCTGCTAATTGAGGTTCTTTTACCTCAATTCTTATCTAGTCACTAGCATTCAATTCTCCTTCTACCTTGGTGACATCTCTAAACTATATGAATTTGTTATCTGGTCCTCAACTAGACTGTAGGTGAAAGATATTAATTATAACTCAAACTAAGAACTAAATCCTATAACATGTTTGAACAGTTTATCATTGGATCTTTAAGTGAATCTTTTATTTATCTATCTATCTATGTATCTATCTATTTATTTATTTGATTTTTAAGCTATTCTATTTTTCAAGTTTTATTGAGATATGATTAACATATAACATTGTATAAGTTTAAGGTGATATGCATATGTATTGCAAGATGATTACCCAAATAAGGTCGGTTAACATCCATCACCTGATCTACATAGTTATACTTTTTCTTTGGTGCTGAGAACTTTTAAGACCAACTCTTTTAGCAACTTTCAAACATACAATACAGTATTGTTAATTATAGTCATCCTGCTGTATGTTACATCACCAGGACTTATCTTACAAGTGGAAATTTGTATCCTTTGAGCACCTCATCCAATCTTCCTGACAACCCTCCCCAACCTGTATAAAATTTTTTGAAATGTGGATATTAAGTTTTCAAGTAACTTTGATTTGTAATACAAGGTTCTAAATGCTTTGGGAGATTCCTTGATGATAAAGAGTTCATGATTTAGTTAGGAAGATATGATTTAAACACCTGAGCAGATAGATCTCTACCAGTGCAAGATAGTCAGTGATACATAGTGTGAAAATAGAGGTGTAAGGGTTGGAATTAGAGAGATGGAAAGGTGTTTGTGTTGGCCTCTAGAGAACTTTTTGGTTTTATATAAGTAAGAGAACAGGTTAGAGAAGGTGTTTCATGTAGGAGAAATGTTGCCTGCAAAGACTCAGGGGTAGGAAGTGCTTTTACTTAGAATCCAATGATGAATAGACAAATGGCCTCGGGAAGAAGGTTGTGTGGGAAGTAATGGGAGATAAGATCAAAAAAGGAGATTGGGGTCAGACTGGGGAAAGCCTTTTAGGTGGCCTAACCTTTTTGTCTAGGTAGGTGAGTTGGACCATATTTTCTCAGATTTATGGTGATCATGTCAAGTAGAATATAATCACAAATCTAAAGAAAGTCAATGTATGTTAAATCTATCTCTCTTAAGATAAATCTGTCAGCTTCTCTCAAGATAAAACTCTCTTTTAGTATTATCAGTTAAAACCATAAGGAGTTGGTTAACATGAAACATGATAAAGATTGGTAAAAGAAAAAGTAATAAACACAGAGTACTTTACCAGGGGAACAAACTTTGTTTTGTTTTGTTTTTTAAAAATGTGTTTGAAAATTCCAGACTCCAAAATGTATTTATGAAGCTGTATTTACAGAAGAGATGACTGTAAACATATATTCAAAGTGAACACAAATCTTTCTGTTTTTATTTGAGTTTTATCTGCCCATCAAATTTTGTTAATTGTCAAAAGTAACTCTATTTAAATAAATCTTTCTCCTCCAAAACTTATGTTTTCTTCTTTATTGATCTATACAAAAGTTAAGAGATTAATTGTGGAATATTTTGCTTATTTTCAAGACTCTTTCCTATCATGAAATAGGGGACTGTGGTTTCTCTCTTTCAGAGGTTATCCAGATTTACTCTAAGTAAGCATCACCTGGGAGTGCTGGTTAAAACTGCCCATCCCCAGAAACTAAGGTTTATTTGATTCTAACTTGGCCTTGGAATCTGCATTTTAGTGAATCCCCAGGCTGATTTTGAATCTGGTGGCCTGAAATATTACTCAAGAGTGAAGGGGAATAAATCAACTTTGTGGAGAGCAAACTTTTACTCTTAGGCATTTGTCTTAAATATTTATATGCAGTTTAACAAATGGCTCAGCGCTTAATGCTATGGGTTGACTTTTGCATCCCCAAAGGACTTCCGTAAGGAAGGTCCTTGGAACTTAAAACCAGGAGGGATGCTTGTGAGAGTTTCTCACACATTTCTAAATCAGGATTCTGTGCTTTTGTCTGTCTCTTCTGTCTGTACCTTTCCTGCATCAAAACCCAAGTGAATTTACTTGGGAGAGCATGGGTAATACTGATATATGGCAACCCTATGTAAGGAATTTTGTCATAATATAATCTCCAGAATAGAGGAAGAATTTGATAAACGCTTCTCAAACTCACTTAAACAGAATTAAGAGGCACCCTTGCACTGCCCTTGGCACTGATCCAGAAGGAATGCCTGGCTCCTACCTGGTCTCGTGGGAGCCCAGGCCCTGATTTGCCACAGGAACAAGGACCAAGGAATTCACTGTAACAGCTTTGCAAACCCAAGAAATATTTATTTTCCATTGTTTTTTCAGCTGAAAAGGAGTTCAGAGAGTGAAGGGTAAAGAAATTGACTCATGCTGACCCTGTGGTAGACTGTAGTGAAGTGGCCAGTGGATGGTAGGAACAGGAGAGAAGCTTGACTCTCTCTGAAGTCACTGGGAGCAAGCAGTTTCAAAGATAGTAACTGCTTCAAATAGCAAATGAGCCTACAAATCTATGAGTGTAGCCCACGGGCTCTTTTTCTCTCATTGCACCAACATTTACCACGATGGCTCTGATTTCTGGTATTTGCAGTTTGCAATTTGAATGTAAACTCATGAGGGACACTTTTTGTTCTGGTCGCTTGGGTTTCTCTGTGTTTAAAATACTGCCTTACACATACTAGGGGATCAGTTGGGACTCAGTTGTTTTAATTTTATGCAATATTATGAATGTTGTTTTTAATGCTTAGTCAGGATAGGATTACTTTTTCTGTAAATGTGTGTTTTAAAAGGCTTGCAGTGATTTTTACTATAATTTTAGCATGCCTTGGGACAAAAGAATACAATGGTGTGCTGAATGGGTACTATTTATTCTATATAACAATTAAGCTGTTTTCATTAAAATGATAAAAAAACAGGTAATGTACAAATATTAGTAGTACTTGAAAATTGACACATCTAATTCATCATAGTAAGGAAAAAACATGAAAATCTATTTTGTATTTAATAAAAATGCATCCCTTAATAATTAATTATTAGTGGCACAGTACATGATAAGCATTAAATGAAATTGAGACTCATGCTTTCTTTGGTCCTTGGGAAGGATAAGAAAAGTTAGGAGGTAGATATACTGATAGTGTTAACTCTATTATAGTCATTCATTTATTACATATAAGGAAGGGGACAGTCTATGGGATTTTTTTTTTTTTAATCAAAGTCTTCTGTCCTTCAAATGATCAGTGAAAAATTATAATGTAATTCATGTTTAAAATGTGAAGGCCATTGGTTCTACATTTTCTAAAGAACAATCTTTTTCATTTAATAGGGTTTTCACTCATACAGTATATATCTCCGAGGTTAAAATTTAAATTTGGTGTGTACTTCAAAAGTGATCGCTGTTTTGTGATTTACAGCCTTGGAGAAAAACAACATAGTAGTCATAACTTTGCAGTTTTTTGTGATGCATGAAGATCAGATTTTTTAATGTTGGTTAATGCTTTGCTAATTAAAGTGTGCATGTTAATTAAAGCAGAGGCTAATGTTAATTACCTATATTAATGGAATCTCATGTAGCACCTGCCTGAAGCAATGGGTTCAATTTTCAAAATATCTCAATTAAGGCTGAAACTTTTGATTTGCATCTAGTAGGGTTTCAATTAACTGCATTGAAAACTTAAATAACACTCTTAGGGGGGCAAAATATCAGTGATTATATGAAGTACAGTTGAGTTTGGTAGATTCATTTATAGTCTCTTCTCTCTCTCTCTCTCTCTCTCTCTCTCTCTCTCTCTCTCTCTCTCTCTCAGGCCTAACTGTATTAATTTCTTGTCTGCTGGTCAAAATTGTGTTCATCTATTAAGACTCAGTGAAAACACCACCTCTTCCATGAAGTATTTTCCAGTTCCTAATGTACTATCTGTATTCATTTGTTGCTCTTACTTCTTTTATGTCTTTCTTCCTTGTATTATAATTACCTGTTACAGTCAGCATCCCTGGCAGAATAGAAGATCCTTAAAGGTCTTGTCTTCATCCCTTAAAAGGACCAGCACACCTGATAAAAAATGCTGGCATGTTTTGTAAGTTGATGATACTCTAAGTGTTTGCAAAACAACTAAATACATTTATTGACTAAAGTGGAAACATGTGAACTTCACATTTTTAGCACATAACGATTGCACTGTTGCTACATTTATGACTGCTCCAAGTAAAACATGAAGTTGCTGTTTGGGATCTTATAGCTTTGTCAAATAAAATACTGATATTTTATTAATTTCAGTTAAATATGAGCTGGAATGGGGGAGAGGCTACTTTTTCAAGATAAAATATTCTGTGTTATGAGACCAGAGGACATGTGTTTGTGCTGACGGGGATGATGTTAAAATCCTCTTTCAGTCCCAGGTTTATAATTTAAACATGCTACATACATATCTGGCTTGTGACCATAAATACAAATACTTTAAATGAACTATTCATTTAAGAGAGCCAGAGAAAGATTGTTTTATCTTGGAAGATAACGCATGAGATTATCATGTGGTGAGCCCAGATTTTAAAATAATGACTGAAAAATATAAATAAATGACTGGAGACAAGTACCTTGTAATTAGTATGCATATCAATTCTCCTGAATTTACTGTTTTGTTTGCTGAAGTCCCAATAATAACCATTCTTATTGGGTCTTTGGAGAGCATTATGAGCTAATGGTGCTAACCTTTTTGACATCTAGTATAATCATGGTTTCAGAAAAATAGTTTTCATTAGTCTACATAATTGAAGGGAGCAGTAATCTCTACAGTAAGTATACACAAATAGATCACACACTGATTTATAGCCCCTAGAAATCAGCACCAGTTATCACTGTTCCTTGGCAGACTGACTCTAGCTAACTGTTGATCAGTTAGAAGGCCAAAATTTGTCTTCATTCAGCTGTAGAGAATATCATTAAGCATAACATTTCCATGTGTAAAGTGTAACTGGCAAGGCAACACAAAAGGCACACGACTGCTTACTCTCCTGATGTGCTACTGGCATGCTGGTAAAAAAAAAAAAAAAATCAAGGTAAAAAGGAATAGTATTGACTGGGCAAGAAGATGTCAGCTTTTATCCTGATGGCAGGACATATGATTGCTAGGAATGAGACATGAATGTGTCCATTGATGAAGAGTGATGCAGGTTTAGATGTGATTGGAAGAGCTCACATACAACATGTTGCAACTGGCTTAATGCTGGTTAGTTAATAGGTGGAATAATTCCAACAACTAGTTGGGAAAATGTGACAAATATGCAGATCAGACTTCCCCAGGATGAGGCAATGGGCCAGGTCTTTACAACTCAGAGAGCAAAGCCACCACAGCATCCATTCCCCATTGTGGCACCATTAAGGTGGCAGATGGCAGAACATTAGCAGAAAGACATTCGGAACAGCTGGAAAACATCTGGTAGGAAGTGACAACCTAATGAGTGTTCTGGGCTTTTTCTAATTGTCAGGGAATCACTCAAAAAATCTGGAAAGAAACTTTGATGTTTTGGTGCTAAGAGGAAGGAATTGGCTGGAGCACTCCATTTTGGATCAGGGAATTCTGAAAATAAGTGACTTTTGAGCCTGGTGAAAATATTATAGGAAAAAAAGATTATAGAAAATTAATTTGCCTTTCCCTGGGTGCTAAATTAGAACACACGTTTTAAAGGTGACTGTAAAGCTTACACGGACCTGGAATCCACTTTAGGAAGATATTTGATTCATCACCAAATTATGAATAATATTTAAAATATAGGATTTTGAGGGTAAATGGAAATGTTAGGTGTTCATAGAGAATATGGAAACTAATTAAACTGGAGTGAGGAAGGTGAATTATTTAATGACTCAATTCACTATTTCTCTTTCTTAATTTACTATCTTTCTTAATTTGCTATCTCATGACTTTTCTGGAACCTAGATGAAATAGTAAAAGGTTTTTTGGCTATTTCTGTTCCTATATTTCTTTATTTTTTTTCAGTCCAGTCATTTGTCCTTGACCGTACATGTTTCATTGCTTACTCTTCCACTTTCTCATAAAGCTCACCTAACTTTTCATAACCTCTATGTCTTTCAAGACTCACCACAGAGAAAGTGATAGTTCATTTGGGAACTTATTATTTCCTACAGAACATGAACAGTGAGGACAACATTCCTTAGGGAGCTGATAGGTAGAATTTGGGGAGAGAAAGGCCACTGGTGCTGGCGACATGACTAGGGCAGATTATCTCACAGGTTACCAGATAAATCCTTAGTTGCTCCATGAAGCCTGTGTTGGAATGTGCAAGCCTTACATGTGTTGGGAAGGAAAGAGAAATATGAGTAGGTGCCAGGGGTTCTGTGAATTTTCTGGATGCTATTCTGACCTGCTTAACATTGAGAGGATTAAACAAGACTGTTCAAAGTGTAACCTTTCAATAAATATTAGGTCCATCTTCCTTCACCTGGCTTCTCCCTCAGCCATTGGACAGAATGTTTATTTTGCCTTTGGGCCCCAGGCTCAAACAAATAAAATGAAAAAAAGTAGCAGAACAATTTACTATAAGTGGGGTCTGACCTTCTTTGTTTGCAAATATGTAGGGTCCAGACATCCTCTTTAGAAAAAGCAGGTTACTGTTAGCAGAAGGCCAGGTAGAATCCAACACAGAGGAAGAGGCAGGAGGTGGGGGATTAGGGAGTGAGGCGCCAGAGATTTGAGGGGTAAGAGGTGAGCAAGTATTATTGAGTCAGGATGGCATATACACAAAAGCCCCAGAGAGGCGGTTCAGAGAAACTGTGGCAAGCAAGGAGTAAGAGGTCAGAGGGTGGCTGAATTGGTGTCTCCAGAAAGGAATAGCCCGGAGACAAAAGGAATGCAGACAAAAAGAATGCAGACAAGTCAAGGCCTCAACATTTGTTGCAACCCCAGCCCTAAATTTCTGTTGCCATAGGACCCCTATGAACCTTATGTATCAATACATCATGATAATGATAACAAATTGTTACTGATTGGGAATCAGCAATCATAATTGGCAAGAAAAAGATCCTCGGAGGCTACATTGTTCACCACACCCAGGACGTTTGAAGGGAAGGCGTGACAAGGTGGTTGAGTGTTAAGCTGTAGGGGGGCAAGGTAATCAGACTGTGCAGAAAAAAGGGCACATGGCGATGCTGCACAGCCACTAAAGTTGCATAATCATTGCCATTTCTAGAGGTAAAAGAGTAGAGAGTTTTGATTGAGTCCAAGAATCACAAAACAAGATACAATGAGTCTTGCAGAAACTGACTGATGTGGGTATCTTATGCAGGAGCTTCATGCCACACTCCACCTGTTGTAGTTGCCTTAGTGAGTGACTAGATAGGGATTGGAAATCATGGCTGCAAGGCTGCTAGCTAGAGAGGATACCTGGATGTTTAGTAGAAGCACTGGACTTGGAGCCAGAAACTGCTCTCTCTTCCTCTCATTAGCTGTGTGACTTTAGACAAACAAATTTATTTGATCACTGGCTTCTGCATTTGTTCTATGGTGATAATAATGCCTGATCTACCTGAACACAAGGTTGTTATAATTATCAAATGAGAAAACGTATATGAAATCACATAAGCCATAAAAATATCAATGTAGTTTATTATCAATATCCTATTAGCAAGTGATTCCTGATCAAGAAGAACATTATTCTCAATGATGATTTAAGCATTTATCCAGGTACCCAGTGAATAGTGAGCTGATTTAGGTGAGAGATAGTGAACTCAGAATTATCACATCCAATTAACCTGTTAATTTGCACAATGGTTCAAGTAACAGGACAAAATCAACACTTGTTTCATAGGAGAATAGATTATTTGAGATGGAACTATAAAATATAAATATCTAATTATGTAAAACAAAATTTTATAGTTCTTTTCGAATGTCCAATAAAATGATAGAGTTTCATTTGGGGTATAGATTCTGACTAAAAACAAAGTGTTTATCATTTTTTTAAAGTACAGTTCTCTCTTAGAGCTGATTCTCAGGCTGCAAAGTAGTTTATTGAACATACCAATGCATTTAATGCCGATATAAAATGACCTCCTCACTGTTATCTTTTATTCTGACCCTTTCTGTCTCAGAACTCCACTCAAACCGAGGCCCCAGCAGCTTTTAAATACTAATTTGAAGAAAGAGATCAATTGTCATATGATATGTTTTATGTTCCAGATTTGTCTGTTGTCTGATTGTTTCCTCATGATGTCTTGTAACTTGTTCCTCTAACTCCTATTTTCTATAAACTGGAAATTTGGTCCAGAGGCTTGCTCAGATACAGTTTAACCATTTTTGGCATATGTACTTTATAAGGTATCTTATCATGTCAAGTTTGTCCACTATTTGTGATGCTAAAGTCATGACACCCAGTTACCTTCTTCATGGAGATGAGATTTCCCTTATAATAGCAGGTAATCCATGGGACAATTCTTTGGCATCATGTGAATATTCAGTCTCAATCAAAGGTTTACTTAATTCTTTTAGAATCCATTGATGATTTTTGCTGGAATTAATTCTTTCTCTGGGGGTTATAAAATGGTAGTTTTCTAATTCTATTATTTCTTCTTTATTTTTAACTGGCATTTTTTTCCCGTGAAACTTCCTCCTATCAACTTCAGATGAACTACAGTTTCATTTAAAAAAATAAAGTGAAATGCCTAATTTTCACTCTTTACTTACCAATTTTTGGGGTAAGGAGCTAGTGTGATAATCACCTTCAGTAGTGACACTATTTTTCTTTTTCTCTTTCGAGTATAATTATAGATTATTATTTATTCAATATGCTAAAATCAATTGCAATAATTCTTCTTTTTGATGCTTAGACTGTCCCAAATTTGCCAAAAGGGAACCTCTTCATGATGGTCCCCATGTACTTTTGAAACATCCCCATTAGTCAATGAATGCTTCTTTGCTTTCTGGCCCAAGATGTCTCAAGCTCATGTTATGCTTTTCCTGCTGAAACTTTTAAAAGGATTTTAAAAATGATATCTTCAGATCTTTTTAGATAGAAACAAACTGTACCAGACCATCTCTTTGCTTCAGTCATTCATTTAGCAACTATTTATTGAGTGTTTACTATGTGTCAGGAACCTGTAATGTCAAAATAAACCTGGCTCATATCCTATTCTTGGGGAACTTAAAATCTAATAGGGCAGAAGAATCATGAATATCTGTAAGATGGAAAGAGATATATGTTTTATAAATAGAGGGGCAAATCATGTGTCCAGGGAATTCAGGTGAGGTGGGAGGTTATTGAGGCTAGAAGAACATGCGAGACAAGAAGTTGCAGAAATGGAGAAAAGCTTGGGAAGCAGAGATGGAAAGCTGTATACTTGGGAGGACATGATGTGGTCCGTGAGTATAAGTTGTGATTTGCTATTTATCAGAAAAAGAAATCACAGAGGATAGAGTGGAAGATGGATTAGGATCCAACCATGAGTATATTTAAATACTGTGCTATGACATTTGAATTTATTCCAAAGGAAAGGGAAACCACTGAAAGGCTTTTGTTCTTTGTTGTTATTATTTGATTTTTAAATTAGGGCAATGATGTGACTGAAGATATGCTACAGGAATCCTCATAGAGAAGTGTTTTCTTATGGACCATGATAAGGGAAAATGTAACCATACTGCTGGTAGGTTGGATGTTGAACAAGCTGGTTAGTGGTAGAAATAATGACTCAGATACAAGGCCACTCCCATGATTTGTGTCTCACATGTAGTAGCAGATCACCCAAAGAGGTTTTGTTTTGTTTTATTTTGCTGAAAGCTTTATTGTTTCCATTTAGTCCACCACTTGAGAGATGACTCCAGGGTGGTTAAAAAGCTGCCTATTGGCAGAAGAGAGAGTCTCAGGCAGAAGTCCTGATACCAGGAGGACACCTGAGGGGCCCCTCAAAGGCTCCTGGGCTCTGAAGGCTCCTAGTCATGCTTATGGGTGAGCCTTTTGAAGAGATACTTGCCTAGCACAGCCTGGGGGCCAGCTGGCCTATGGAGGTTGGTTAGGTGGTCACCCATCTACTTGATGGGTTTCACCTCTTCATCTAGGAAATGGCTTTCCAGCAAGTAACAGAGATGGAGGTCTTCATGAGAAGAACCCAGGGCATGCAGATCCAATAGAGCTTGATTCAGGTACTTCTCCAGAACCATGGCGGCTTCTATGGTGTCCAGGGTTTTACCTCATTTATTATGGGACAGCTTCTGCACATCCTGGAAGAGGGCTTGGCCTACAAGCTGGTTTTGCATCTTTACGAGATGATGCTTGGTGTCTCGCACTGTCCCCCCACCAACTCACAGAAGAAATGGCCCATGCCTTCCAGCGCCACATCATGATGGTGTAGGAGGCCCACAGATGCAGGTTGGCCAGGCAGTTGATGGCAGTCTCCACATTGGTGAAATAATGCTGATGAATCTGGGAGATCATGTTTGATCAGCAGTAAAGAGCTAAGCTCAAGAAGCAGTGTTAGCTGGACCCAGAGGCAGAAGTTGGCTGAGAAGATAGTTCTAAAAGCTGTGACTGGAAAAGAGCTTAGATGGTAATGAGAAGGAGGGGAGTCCCTGAGTCTTTTTCATCCAAACACTGTTGAAATAAGAGGTAGTTCCAAGGGACTGCTGGGTACCCAAAAGAGTTTTAATGTCACTTCATAATAAGGATTGGTTCAATTGCACATAACCATGAGAAATTCCATGCAGATACCTTTCTCCCAGGCACAAATCACCATTCTTCTTGATTCTTTCTCCAAATGCTGATAGTTATACCTCTAGATATTAATTTACATGGTCAACTATAGCAGAAAAGTAAAATGACTTGAATAATCAAAATGCTGCTGAAAATTCAAAGCTCAGAGACTCATACTGAAATGAGACTTCTTATGCTCTTTGAGGCTACTTATTCATGTTTTTGATACTACTTTCATTATCTAGTTTCTCAGCTTAATTTAACATATGTGAAAGATGAGACAAGCTACTAGAGGCTGTCACATCAAGAATTGTAGGGAATAGTTCTTATAGCCTGAATATAATAGAGGGCATGAATTGTTAAGTCAGAAATCAGAACTCCAAAATCATTGGGTCTAAAGTCATTCTATGTGAAAAAAAGTAGAATAATACCTGCTCCAATAGGACCTGCAAGTATAATTGCATTGTAATTGGTGTTTATATCTTGACAGTCAACCATAGAACAGATTTTGTTTAAGGATATGAAATATCCAGACTTCCATCCTAAATGGAAGAAATTAAAGTCAAAGAAAAATTCTTGGTACTTCCAGGGGTCAATTCTTCCATCCTTCTCCCCTCTGATAATTGACAATCTGATAGAGAGGTTTTGGAGTCCCTGTGAACTCCTCTTAGGAGATTTGACCATTTATAAAGTATTTTCTTTTTCCCTTGGTTCCTTGTGATTTGAACATTCTTTTCCTGTTATGTGTTATTTAACTGTTCTTCTCTACTGTGATTTTGAGATCCTGCTCCATAATATGGTCTGGAATGTGATATATTTTTCTCATGTCTTTGCTCAACTGAGCCTTCTATCTCCAGGATTAAAGTGTCATAGAGACCTGCTAGAATTAAATGTCATCACTTTAAATTAAAATATGTAATATAGATGCTTAATAGCCCCCAGAAGTTTTCTTATTTGTAATTTTTAGACAATCTCAATTGAGTAAACTGAAGGAATCTCAGGAGACTTTGGTCAAAGCAGTTCTTTTAAGTGTAATTATCCTGCCACAGCTCAGGAAGTCTTTTGAATCCACCATTCACATCTCACCTCTCAGACTGGCAAACCGAGGTGTTTGTCAGCACTGGCCAAGGATCTCTGCTTTCTACCATGACGTCCTCTCTCCTTCAAACCTCCTACTGAGATTGTTCATGAGCCTTCACTCAATAACCCAATCATTCATTCACTCATTCATTCAACATGCAGATTTCTGGGCATTGGGGATATAATTATGGACAAGAAAAGATGAGGTCTCTGTCTTTGTGGAATTTGCATTTTGATGGGATATGGATTTGAGAAAGCAAAGCATGCAAATAAGCCAAAAAGAATCATGCTGTCAAATAAATATAATTGTAATATATAGTAAATATTAGGAAGAAAATAATTATGACCTGAGAAAGAGAATAATAAGAGATACCTATCTTAGATAAGATGATCAGGGAAAGAAATAATATTTAAAATGAGACCTAAAGAATATGAAGGTGATAGCCATGTGAAGAAGTAAGGAGGACCTTTCTAGGTAGAGGAAACGGCATGTCCAAGATGGGAAGGAATTGGGTTCATTCAAGGAATTGAAAGAAGCCTAGTGTAGCTAGAATGTGAACAGAAAGGTGAGAGCGGATCCAGAGGAGTGATGGACAGCAAAAGCCAGACAATGCAGGACCCTGAAGACTCTGGTACTCAAAGGGAGATACGTCTACGACACATTGGTTGAGACTGAGGTCAGAGCTTCCCTTTAACCAGATTGTGAGCATAGTATCCAATACCATTGTGTTGTCAATAAGGGGACATATAGATTAATGGGAATGTAGAATAATAATGGAGCAATCTGTTCGGACAGAGTGATGTTTAGGGATTCTTTTATAAATCGTCTTTTGGCTTAGGAGATATGGTTCACTTTTTCACTCTGGTCCTAAAATAAAGAGCAGAAAAAGGTATAACTGAGGTAAGCAGAAGTGAGGAGAAAGCGGAAAATATAATTTTGTTTAACTTATCTCTGACTTAGAATAGCAGTATGCCTGATAGGTAGGAATAAACCCATCAAAGAAGAAAACAAATGTGTATTCTTTCAAAGTCTCCTACAGATACAGTAGCAGAGAATCAGAGAGCATTTTCAGCAACAGCTAAGCAACAAGCCAAACTTCATAATCTCTAAGCAGCAGTAATGATCAGTCTATGTAATCATAAAGGTGATATAAATGCATGGGAATTACTGTTGCAGAGTTTTATGCAAGTGTGTGTGTGTGTGGGGGGGGATCTATCACAAATCTACCACAAAATAGCTCCAGTAGCTCCTTTTACTATTTGGTGAACTTGTAGAAAGGAGGAGAGTATTATTGGATATTGTCTTAGTCTGTTTGGGTATCTGTAACAGAATAACATATATTTGGCGGCTTAAAAACGACAGAAATTTATTTCTCACAGTTCTGGAATCTGGGAAGTCCAAGATTAAGGTGCTGCAGATTCCATGTCTGGTGAGGGCCTGACTCCTGGTTCACTGTGCCCTCACGTGGCAGAAGGGCAATAGAGCTTTCTGGGGTCTCTTTTGTAAAGGTAGTAATCCCATTCTTGTGGGATCCACCTTTACGACCTAATCGCCTACCAAAGGACCCACCTCTTAATACCATCACATTGGAGGTTATGTTTCAACATACACATTTTGGGGGGATACAACCATTCCGTTTAGAGCAAATATGTTTTGAATTTTAGTTTGGGTTCTAAGGTTTCATTTTTGAAGATATTGCAACTTTAACCTACAAAAGAATTTTGTTTAAAGATTTTGTTTAAGGACATTTCATTTTGGGTTCTGTGGGTGGTATTGTAATAACTGTTCTTCACATTCATCATACACACTTGCTTTTCTCCTGCTCTTTCACTCTGCCTTTATTCTCCTCATTTTACTTTCCCCCTGTTGAGTCTCTTTTCTGGTTGACAGGCATAAAGTAACTTCGGAGGCTTTGTGATATTCCCTGGCCATGCAGATTGAGGCCCCATAGGAATGCCAGCTTCACATGATCTCCTCCTGCCTGATACCTGGACCCCCTAGGAGCTAGGTCAGGATAAGGCAGGCATAGATGAGGGAGGTAGACACCCAAGACTTAGGGGTCTTTTCTAGGCTCTCTTCATCCCTACTGTGAAAAAATATTTCTACCCATATACTTTCTTAAAATTATCTTGTAGATTCATGCATTTCAGTATTTAAGTGAAGAATATTGGAATTCATGAATTTGGATGTGGGCACCCCATTAAGATGTTAATGCCTGTGAATATTTGCTATGAATTAGTGTATCAGATATCTTTCTAATTCAATAGCTCGCAAGAGTGGGGATGGGAGGGTAGACAAAGGTAGTGGGAGCTTTGGTGTAGAGGCTATTACACGTGGCTTTGAGATTTACTGGAATATTTTTATCAAACATTCGGGGTCCTTACATTACTCATAGTAAGCATCCTCTGCTTCCATTAGAATTTCCCAATTAAACAAAATGATCTGCCTTTGCATTTTTATTATGACTTTAGTAAAGTGGTTAATGACCAATGTGTTGAAAAGCAAAGGGTTTTTCCTAGAAAAATATTTTGATATTTCCTACATATATGTCTTTAAATAAAATATCTATTATAAGTTTTAAAATGACTTTTTTGATTTTCTTTCTTTTTTTCATCTTCAAATATTTTGCATTTATCAGTGAATCACATCTTGGTATAATATCTAGATAAAATGTATTTCCCTCCTTTTAAATACTTTTATATTCTCATCTGTTTTTATGGCATGTTACTGCATGTCTCCAGAGGCACACAGCATTTTTATTTTCAAGTAAATTTATATTAGTTACAGTCTCCAGCTGTTTTAGATATAGGATCATTTCCTGTCGGTACTGTTTCCAGGACAATTCTTTTTTCCCCTCACAAAAATGAAAAATGTAATTTAACAAAGACATCCTATAATTGCCTTCATATCTAGCAAGGTATCTAGCAATCTAAATACTTATTTTATTTAAAACATCTGTCTACATAATATCTAGTGATTGTCCAAGGCTATATTATCCTTGGGAAAGGCAGCTGCTGCCATTTTTGTTTAATTTGTAAGGAACCAACAAAATGTCTCCTCAATATTGAATCTTCTGCCATTATGACATATGTGTTTTTGTTTTTGTTTTTATTTTTTAAATGAGAACAGCTTACCTCTTTGGTGTTTGCAATTAGGTTAGTCTTTTTCAAATTGAGAAAGACCACTCTTTTAAAAATCACTATGGGAACATTCTGTAAGAGTTGTAATCTTTTGTTATATATATCGAAGTATCATAATAAAAATGGTGGCATGCTACACTATTCATATAACTAGTCTTACACAGGAATCACATTTTAATTGCTAAGCTTTTTAGAGTTATTTATCTCTTTTTTAGAGTGCATTTTCTTTTCATTTATAATAAAGAAAATATAAAGTCTTTTTATTATGAAGTTGTTCAGCTGATTAAAGCAGTCAGTTGATATTTCCTCATTGTTATTTTTTTCTCTCCCCAAAAACACGTGAAGAAAGATGGCAGCTTCTATAAAAGCCCTTTGTCTTGGGGGTGATAGTAAGTGTTACCTGGAGAGGAATCCATATGTAAACTCTGCTTTCACGTGTGTGTGTGTTCATGCACGTGCACACACGTATGTGTGTCTGTGTGCGTTACCCTTGGAGCCTAAGATAAAGTGTTTAACTTTTAATAGATTGTATCAATTTAGGCTCAGCTGAATGCCAAAAACAACAGACACCCAGGCTTAAAATAGTGTGTCTAAATGAGAAAGTTTACCTTTTCCAGGGAAGTAATCAAAATATTCCTTTTCTGAACACTGAGAGTATGAAAGTGAAATGATTACAGTTCCCTACTGACATACTGTTATGATTGACAGGAAAAACCAACATGCATGCCACCTGAGACGTCTTGTTCAGGAACTTTCTGGAGGGTAGTAAATTGGTGTTGGCACAAACACAAAAAAATAAAATGACTTGATTCAGCACTTTTCAATTCTAAATCCCCAAACACTAAAGAAAGAAGTAAATATTCATCAAATGATCAAAATTTATATTGATTTTTATTCTACATTAGCAGCTCAAAGTCGAGATTCTTGACAGGATAGATGTTGGTTTGAATGATTCTCTTTGAAATGAGGATATAGGCACTGAGCTGAGTGCTACCATGCATTCCTGAACCATAGGCCCTGATTATCAGAACCCTAGGAGGCTAAATTTTTAAAAGAACAGTATAAAGACACACTTGTTCAGTTCTGTTTTGATAACTAAATTGTTATTATTAGTATGTAAAGTAATTCTTGTTCTTGTTTCATTCCTTCCTTTCTATCACCATCTAAGAACGACTATTTTATAGAATTTCAAAGAAACTGGAGTGTACGCTGTAGTCATAGAGTTAACAGCAGCATTTGCCAGCAAAATTGTACTTGGGAAGGAACTGCCAGTCCTGCAGGGCAAGAGAGGCTAAGATTGTATCTTCACATTATACATCTTTAATTTTTTGTTTCTGCCAGAAAGTAAATAAGGATTTGCTGTAGTGAAATTTGGAAGATGAAAATAACTACACAGCCATAGAATATAAACACAGACTTGATGTCTGTGTCATTGTGCAGAGATTCGCTAAGGAAACGGTAATGGAGAAACATCGAAATTCTAATCGTCCCCTCCAGTCGACACAGTGTAATCACACTCCCTTCCCACCCTAGCTCATGACATAAAATGTTGAATTTTTAATGGCTTTAACTACTTGCATTACAAAGAGGAAGAGGGCAGTGGGGGATGAGGCTCTCCACAAATGCGGTTGTGTGTTATTTTTGTTCTTTATGTTTGTTAGGTGGAGGTATTGTTGCTGTTAATAAATATCTCATCTATCATTAAAAGGAGGAAGAGGACATTTTTCTTTTCGCACAAACAAATGCAGAAGAAATAATGAAAATATCATTCATTTTAATTTTTTCGCTTTGTTTAAATGCTTACCATTTAACAAATACCATTAAGGACATAGCTTTAAAATTGAGATTTCTAAACATTATAGCTAATGTTTTTAATGGATTGCAAACAACATCAAGTCGATGGAAATAAAGATGACCATTTAAAGATATAAATGCAATATTTTTTACTTAAATCAGTTATCTTTTGCAATTGTCCTGAGTGAGTTATTCATGAATAGAAATAGAAATAAATCTTGAGACCCTAAGGCTAGTTTTTCTGGAGCTGCCATTATGGTCATAGAAGTTTTGAACCTTAATGTATGTAGATTAGTATATACAATAGTCTTTGGTGAGTATAATATTGAAATAGCTTTGAGATTCATGTTAAATTTTTGATATATATTTAATTTTTAACAATGAGAAAGTATTTCTATTTTAAATGCTTTTATAACTCTCTATCCAATGATAAAAAGAACATTCTAACATACTAATTGTTTCTTTAGCAACATTTTTGGAGTATAATATTGGTCTTATTCTTGAATGAATATTTTAGCTCCTATTTAGTATAACTTTTCTGTAATTCTAGGTTATACATTCCCTGAGGGTAGGCACCATGTCTGACCCAGATTTATATCTTGCATGATGTCTTAAACATAAGAGAGTCGCAAGATAAATTTGTTAAATGATTAAATGAAGGCTCTTAATCAACTTTATTCCAAAGAAATACATCATTCCTTAGTCCTACCGCTCCCTGCTCCAACTCTGTAGGAAAAGGAAGCTTTGGTACTCCACTCGGGCAAGCACACAGGACTGAAGCATCTGTCATAATGCCACATGCTATTTGTATTTAGCCAGAATGGAGCTAATCATGGATATGTGAATAAATGTCTTGAGAGAGTTCATTTCTGGACAAAGGAAATGCACTTTGAATCCAGTCCCTAAGGTGAGTTATCTCAGGAAATTATGAACCACCAGCAATGATGACAAAAGCAAAAATACACAAAAGAACCAGGATCTTGGAAGGGAAAAACCAACACTGTAAAGGTGACAACTCTAAATCCTGGAGCGAGTATGGGAACTCTGCCAAATAAAAGCATAGAGATTTCCAAGTGTAGATTCTAATCAACGCCGGAAGAGCTCGCGGGGGCCTTGAGACTTGAAGGTGTTTCTAGAAGGAGGAAGCAATCTGGGCCAGTTGTAAGAGGGATGTGCTGTGGGGAGGGAAAAGGGAAAGCATGGTAAATATTTGTTTAAGGAAGAAGAGAAAAAGGCATGTGTTTAGAGATACTGCATCAAAGTTTTAAAAAAAATGACCGTGTAGTAAAAGTAAGAAAATATTCCCCAATGACAAAATTATTGCCAGAAAAAGCAAAGTTTCCGCCTATTATCTTGAAGGATCCCTGTGATTTTCCTAAGTTAGCGTGGACTCTTGCAATACAAACTGTTAATGTCTCCTGCAAAAGCTCAAATGACTTTCTTTAAAAGTGGGAAATCAGATATTATTAAGCTAAAACAAATTCTGACCCAGAAGACTCGAAACTTTGTTTTGAAATGTATTGCAAAGATTATCACACAAAGACAATAGCTGGTTTCATTCTATGTGTATGACCATTGTAGTTAGTTTTTAATATAATATGCAACATGTAAGATCACTCTGTTAGCTGAATAAAATATTACCAAATGATTCTTTAATTAAAGAAGCTTTTCTTCTTCCTTTTAGTCTAGAGAACAGTAAACAAGGTATATATTTCAATTATTTTCTTATTTGTCAAAGAAAATATAGTTTTATTTCTAAGGAAAATGAAGCCAATGATTTTAAAAACCAAGCTGAGGCTACAGCCTTTGCACTATCTGTTGTATTTCTTTGTACATTTTAAATCACCTCAGAATTTCAAAGTCAGTAAAATTTATTCAGCCAATTTGTATAGAGTGTTTGTCGCCTACCATGTGCTGTGCTGGCTCCTGGGGATACAGCAATAAACACATAGACAAAAGTCCCTGCCCTCATGAGGCTTCCAATTCAGTGGGAGAAGATGGACAATACAAAATCAATGTTGGCTAGATGTGGTAATATATATGCAGGGGGATAGGGTTTGCTGGGGGTAGGGATGAGTTGAAGTTTTAAGTAGAAGATCAGAGAAGACTTGAACGAGAAGGTGACATTTTAGCAAAGACTGGAGAAAGGTTAGGGACTGAGTTGTCATGAAGACAAGACCATATGCCCCTAGAGCATGACCACCATCCCTGCAGGAGCAGGTCAGCATAGGTCAAGGACTGAGGACTGATCACTGACATCGGGAATGTGGACAAAAGCCTGACTGAAGTGTGTTCAAGAGAAAATAGGAGAGTTAGACATAGTGAGTAAAGATAAAACATGTAAAAGTGATTTTGCTCTAATGAAGAGCAGAGAAATGAGACTTCGGCCAGAGGATAGATTCGTGTTAATTGGTGTCTGGGGATTATTTTTTCTTTTTTTTTTCTTACCTTGGAAAAAACAGTGTGGTATTGGTTTGTTTGGGCTAATGTGCTAATGTAAATAATATAGTAGGGAGGAAAACTTGATGCAGGAGAGAGAATGGCAATTTGTTGTGGGGGGATCATCTTTGTGTAATTTAGAGGGGGCCTACTGAACAAGTAGACAGGCTTAGTCATAGATAGGTAGACATATGGACAATTTCCACAGAAAGAAGGGGGAAGGCAGAAGACATGGACCCAGACACAAGTAGGAGGGTAGATGTGGAAAGCTATGAAGTATAGTATGAATGACTAGGCAGACCTACAAAGACATAATTAAGAAAGAATATAATTTATTTTAACATTTTCAAGATATTTAACCCAAAAAGATGCTGGGACATGTGCAGTGATAATGAAATAACTGACATTTCTTAACTAAGTCAGTGCTTTTTAGGATAAGGTTAAGTCATATGTATGTACGTGATTATGAAGGTGATTATGTGTTTTATCCTTAAAGGTAGAGTGACTGAAATTTGCCCCCCTCGTCCAAACTTATCGTAGGCTAACTATTTTGTCATTAGACACAATGTCAGAGATAAGTAGATGGTTGAGTAATTATTCATGCCACAAAGGTCATTGAATTTGGATTACCACATATCAAACCAAGTTTAAATAAAATATTTTACAACACTGGGTCTTGTGTTCTGATTAAATTATTAATTTGTAATCTAAATTTAAAGGGGAGTACCTCTAGTGATTTGGGCTCTAGGTGTGCATAAAATAAAGAGGGGTCATGCTACTAATGATAAGCAGCAAAACAATTGTATTAAACCTCAGATGAGAAGGCAGTGTATCTAACTTTATGATGTGTATTAGTTTGCTAGAATGGGAATAACAAAATACCATAGACTGGGTGGCTTAAACAACAGAAATTTATATCTCACAGTTCTGGAAGCTGGAGGTCCCAGATCAAGGTGTTGGCAGGTTTGGTTTCTGGTGAGGCCTTTTTCCTTGGCTTGTAAACTACTGCCTTCTTGCTGTGCCCTCAGATGGCCTTTTCTCTGTGTGCCCTCTCTTTATCTCCTTATAAGGACACCAGTCCAGTTGGTTAGGCCCCAACCCTTGTAGCCTCATTTAATCTTAATTACCTCCTTAAAGATCCTGTCTCCAAATACAGTCACATTGGAGGTTAGGGCTTCAACATATAAATTGGAAGGGACACATTTGAATCCATAACATTTATATTAAACGTTTGCTAAAGGTATGAGTTACTAGAATCTCTTAAGCATTTCCCCTATTTGAGGCACTGGGCTTCTGACCTAATGGAAACTTGATTCATTTCTCAATGTAATGTTCTCAATGCACAGGAGGAGATAGGAGGTTTATGAGTTTATTTGGACTAATCCATCAGATGACTGTCTTGCCATGACAGAAAAAGGGAGATAGAGGGAGATGAAGGCCATCACAAAAACAGTGACACCTTTCTGTATGCATATTGTTGGAGAACATCCAAATTCCAAACCTGACATCCTTCACAGTTCATCCACTTCTATATTTGCCTCTTCATCCAAATGCCCAAAAGCTCCAGCCACCATTCTGTGAACATACCACATCCTTTCATGACTCTGGGCCTCTGACCAAAGGAATTCCTCTGCCTGTTAAGATATTTATCTATTTTTTTACCTAAACAAAGTCATACCATACTGCCAGAATTGGCTCAAATGCCACTTCCATCAAGGTTTTAGTGCCTATTCCTCGCCTTCAGGCAATAAGTTGTTTATTTCCTATCCTCCCCCACAACCCTTTCACTTAGCATGCTTGTAGTTGTCTGTGGGCAAGGCCCTTTCCTCCACTACACTGCAATCCCTTGAGAAAAGGGACTACGTTTTGTTTTTATTTGTACCCATAGTCCCTGTGCAGTTCTTGACACGTGATAAAGGGTCAGTGACTGTCTGAGTAATAAATGGTTAAATGTATGAATGTACAATTCATTCATTCAATGATTCTTCACTGAGCCCCAGATAGTGTCAAAGTACTGGGAATACAAAATGGCAAAGGAAACAAAGAGAACACAGTTCCCTTTACAGAGCTTAGAGTTTGGAAACAGAAAAGGTGTAAATGAGCAAATACAAGAATTTTAAATTGTGACATGTGCTGCGAAAAAAAATAACACTATTTCAAGATATGAAAATAGAGTGGATCTACATTTGATGGGGTGGTCAGGGAAGGCCTCTCTGAGAAGTAGCATGTTGGCTGAGAGCTGAGAGTTGAGAAGACATTAGCAAGAGAATGTTCCAGAGAAAGGGAACAATATGTGCATAGGTCCTGAGACAGAAAAGAGTTGGTTAAAAAACTGAAAGAAAGGATGACAGAGGCATGGTGATCAAGAGTGAGATAAGTAGGTCTGAGAGAGAGAAATGAGGTCTGTGGTAGACAGGAACCAAATCTCATGAACCATGACAGAAGTTTGTTTTTAGGTCTGAATACAATATGAAACCAACTCATGTTTTTTAAAGATCTGTAAGGGAAGAGATTGGAGGGGCAGGAATGGATGAGGGGAAATACATGTTAAAAAATAGTTGCTATCCTGTAAAGGAGAGATGATGAAGGCTTGGATCAGCCTGGCAGCAATGTAGACTTGGGAGACACAATGGAGAGACATTTTGGAAGAGGAATCAGCAGATTTGCAGGAGTAACTGGCTGCAGGAAATGAAGACGATGAGGAGTCAAAGACTTTCAGGTTTCTGACCTGAACCACATATGGTGCCATTTATTTAAAAGAAGAGGGCTAAAGAGAGAAAGTTTTGGGGAACATGGGGAAGATGAGAATGGAGTTAGTTCTGTATTGGAATTATGCCTAAAGTAAATCCAAGTAGCAATGTCAGATGGTTGGTTAGGTAAATAACTGTGGAGGAGGAGAGGATGGGGAGACATTACTGTATCAATGGCATTGAAAGCCATGGAAAAAAATCTAAAGAAAAGAGATCCAGAATTAAGCTCTTAAACAATAACCAGTGATCTCAGCTGTGATTCAAAAAGATTAATCAATGAGCCATCTATAAAATGGATTTGGTGGTGGTGAAGAAGGAAAGAGGAGAGTAGTTAAGAATCCATCACATTAGGTGTACTGTATCACATTGACCAGGTGTACTGCAGGCCTAGAACAGAATAAGTGAGAACTGACCCTTTTTCCCTTCTCATCATACACAGTCTCCCATGGTATTCTCATTTCATCTCCTAATGTCAACTGTTGTGTCTAGGTTTATATTTCAGCCTTAATATTTCCACTTGCTTGCTGAACGTTGTGGTTTGGGTATCCCACCAGTACCTCAAACCAAAAGACTCATTCAAATCCAGCTCATTTGTTCCATCCACCATACTCCTGTTGATAGCACCGATAAGGAAGTGTGAGGTAGCTCTGTCATTGAGTCTGTTCCTTCGTGTTCCTCTTTATTATTTTTAATGAGTAAGTTGTCAAATTCTGTTGATTACACATCAATGATATTATTTAGTCAGTTTAAGTTTCCATTTGTATAATCACTTTTAGAAGTATCCAGTAATATAATTGCTAATAAGTAAAATTATTTTCATCAGAGATTCAGTGTTACTGGTTTTTTTCGTTTGTTTTTGTTTTTGTTTTGTTTTGTTTTGTTTTGTTTTGTTTTAGAACTGCATCTTCTTTCATTCTTTCTCCTAAAATCTTATCTCAGGACTAAGGTATAGTATGAAAAAAATTTAAGATAGTTTGCAGAGAGATTTAGACTGGCAAAGGCATTCAACCTTAGCAGAAGGAGCTACTTTAGTTCTATTTTTATAATCATGTTTAGAAATAAATCACTGAAAGCAGAGATAGAAACAGAGATGGATAGGAAATACTTGGGCTATCTAATTCATCTCCTTGTTAGTGCAGGGAAGTTTGCTTTTCTTTTTTTTATGTCAAATGCCTGTGAGATATTGTGCAATAAAAGTCTAAGATTATAACATTTCAATCATTTTTGTAAGGTGACTAATTATCTTTCAAGTCGCTCTCAGCATTGTTTTTGAAGTCCTTTCAATGTATCTCTGTCATATGAGAGGTGCTTCCCTTTGTACACAGAAATGGCCCAGGATCTCAAAAGGATGAACTCCAGTTATTTTTCCATAGTAGTGATGAGTCTACATTAAGTCAGCTTCCCTCTTTATGATCCTGTTTGTAAGCAGTGGCACATATTTGTGAGATCATTACCCAGAACAAGCAATGGTCCAGCTTGTTACTATAGGATGGTTATAAAACTAACAGGACCCTCAAGGGATCAAACGTGCCCCTTGGCACCTAGTGGTGCAGATACATTATTCTAATGGAGTATCCAATAGAACACTCGGTGTGGGGTGGCCTCCTAATTATCCCCACAGCTTTGAGGAGGTGGGGAATGGAGGGGAGTGGCATTTGGGAGGATTATTGTTTTTAAGTTCTTTGATTATTATTCAATATCTTTCAGTTATCTCATATTTAACCACATAAAATATTGTATGCTCTTTTGAAAGATATGTTTTGTTTTTTTCTAATTATTAACACCCTATATTCAATTTTATACTACCCCCCATCCATTTAAAAAGTATTCTTAGGACTATAGATATTATTCCTCCAAATTCTATGATATCTGCATACCTCTTGATTGGGACTCTTTTATGATACCGTTAACATGCTCCATACCTCCTCTTTCACATTCTTAGAAAAGATGCTAAGTAACACTAGATTTAGCATTTCCTTTGTGCCATCCCACCAACCACACCCCTTCCTCCCAAAATGAATGCACTTCGTTTAACATTATCCTTTGTTTATAGTATTTGACATAATTTTTAATCCAGTTGAATCTATTCTTATTCAAGCCAATTAGTGTGAGCATGAAAAGACCACATGAATTAATACATAGATTTTTAACTCATTTCTGAAACTTCAATTATGTGAATGTAGTAATTTTTTGCATTTTTTTAAAGTTCTTCCTCTGCGATCAAGACTATTCATAATTAGCTGCTGTGGAAAGCAATGACAGAAACTCTCAAATCGTTTGAGAGCTAACATTTCATAAGCTACCCATTTCCTTTGCAGAGTCCTGATTTGCACTTTTAAGAAGCTGGCACTTTATAATACTCCCCTACCCTCCCTGCTTCACCCACCACTTCCACTCCCAACCACCATGGTCAAATATATAAAACCAAAGACCAGGCAAAAGGCCTTGATTGGCTCTGGACATGAAGACTAGGTGGTCATGTCTGACTTGACTTTTCTTACATTTTACAGACTTCTGGCAACTACACAAAAGCTGACCCCGAACTGTTTTTCTTAAAATATAAAGAAGTAGGAGTTTTAAGATTTCTCAAAAATAAATGTTAATGGATGTTCTTAGATTTAGTGAAGTGCACCAAAAGAAAATAAGAGTTTCTTTGGTCTACAGTGCACATAAACTCAGCATTGCCCCCTCCCCTTTACCATGGGCAAGCATGCCACTGAGAAGACTTCATTCCCGGTCTCATCTGGTGTACTAGGGAACCCTAAAGCCACAGAGATCACAACAGCTGCAATAAATAAAGCATCTATTCAAGACATTTTTATGCCAAATATTATTCAGCATTCTTTTGTCCTTGGTTTGATGGAAAACAGCATGGCGAACTTACTACCTCCCCTTTACTACAGTGAGCCCTAAGTAACTATGAAAGATTTAACAATTCAAACCTGCAAGTAAGCAAGATCATTATTCCCTCCATTTTAAAATTATTAAACAATAATACAGAGAACCAAAAAAATGTAATAAAGGATGTCTGTTGTCACTGTTGAAGAGGTATTAGAATTAGTACTAGGCTTTTTTTATTCTCCTCAGGGAAGATAATGAGAAGCATTCAGAATATGTATCCATGCAAATGTATGTGTTGGAGGAGGATCTTTAAAAAATAAATGTTACATATGTGGCAATATGAAGAAGAATATTATTAAGGAATTTCACAGAATTTTTATGTAAAGTCTCATCATACAGTATTATGATCTCAGGGATATTTTGTGATATTTACTGAGTCTTCTGAGAGTTCATTTATTCAGGTCATATTTTGAGGAGGAACTTATAAGATTCAGATCTAAAATATAATTCTGTAATATGCCCAGCTGATCCCATTAAATCCAACCCGAAAAGGAGCAGGATAATGATATGAACGATTCCCATTTTTTGAGTTGTTACACCTCACTTGAAATGCATTCCTTCTGGATTAAAACAGCAATTCCTCTTTGTTTCTCTCTCCAGGCTGAGGTTCAACTATGCTACCTGGAAGCACAAAGAGATGCTGTTGAGCAGATGTCCCTCAAGCTGTACAGTGAGCAGTATACCAGCAGCAGCAAGAGAAAAGAGGAGTTTGCTGATATGTCAAAAGTTCATTCAGTGGGAGGCAATGGGTAGGGAACTATTCTTTTTGTTGTTTTATTCTCACTAATCTCTACTTTTTCTATGATTTTCCACTGGTAGGCGTTAAGCAGGCATTTTCTCCCTAGCTAACAGACAAGGAGAAGCTCAATAGACCAGGCATTTATGTTCTTTTTCATTCGTGCCAGAATTGAAACTGTATTTTATCAGCCTCTATCATCTAACCCAGAAATTCCTAACTTCGTTATGATTTATTTAAAAACAGCTCTGTGATTTTATGAGTGTTTGTGTGACCATATGGTACCTATACTGTTGGTCAGTTTTCTTTACAATTTTTTTCCCAATGTCTTTTCCCCCTTTTATATGTTATCATTTATTTTAAAGTATGTCTAAGGAAATTTTAAACACCAGAATGTCACTGGGAACTTAGTAGAACATAATTTTCCTGAAAAATATAGATATTTAACCATTGTTTATAGACCATGGGCTAGCTGGTTAGCTTCACATAAAGTCAATTGGAATAATAGACTAGCACTTGAATTGTCTGTAGAATGTGAAAGGACCCAACAACTTCAGTGACCCATCAATAATTTCATTCAGCCTGAGACATATGGCTGTATTTATACTATACTAGCTACCCATACTATTGAATAATTGTCATGAATTCAGATATTTCGAAATGACTTTAAAGTTATGCAAAAAGTTTGTGTATATTTTTTTTCTTTTCTCTCTTTTTTTTTCTGCTAGACGATTATTAAAGAGTAAAAGAGTAGTAATGAAATACAATTATTTCATAGTTGTAATGACTTCATAATAATTATACTCATAAAAATGGAAATACTAACCTATTTTACTTTTATTCTTGAGCCAGACAATAAGAGGGAGAAACTGTTCTTCCAAGTTCCATTAAATATTAATAACATCTTATTACGCTACCAGGTATAACTCTAGCCAAAATATTCCCTGAATAGGCAAGCAGAAAGAATTCTTTTCATGTACTTGTTTGCATTTATCTTTTAAGTGCTTATAGTTATGACTGGACTTTAAATACTCATATAAATTTTTGGGATAAAGTAAGTACACAGATTATAAATTCTGTTTTGTATTATAATCCAGGGTCTAAGAATACAGGAAAAGGATCAGAGTCATAATTCTGTTTAGGAAATAGGAAAGGACTTTTCAAATTTTCAGATTTACCTATCTATATAATTTGTTGCTCTAGCAGAAATTTTTTTTTATCCAAAAACATGTTACATATATATTTGATTCATTTGATACAATTCGGTAGACATTTATTCACAAGAGGAGAAGCATAGAAGCAAAAAAAGAAAGAAAAGACTAAAACTTGGAGCATGAACAATAAGCTATTTTGAGGCTTTAATGTTCTTTAATTTCTCTAAATGCCTAAATAGTCCCTGGTGCACACACAAGCATAAACTTTAGGTCACATTTTCATGTTTTCTAAAAGCCCTGGAGATTGAACAGTCACCACGTGCTTCTGACCTCAGATTCCAAGGACCCAACCTGAGTACTTACTCTAGGCCCCACAAATCATAAATCTACCCTGGGAATTGCTTAGTTAACAACAAGCATTGTTCTGTGAAGTGGGAGTAGGTAAACTTGCCTGATATCCTTTGTTCATGCTTCTTGGGGTGCTCAAGGCTGTGCATTGTGCAGAAATATAAGAGTGTGCTGAAGAAAAAGCAGCTATTTAATACTAAGGACAAAAACCATATACTCCTTTCTATTTTCTGTTTATATACAGAAAAGCATTGTTTGAGAAATGCATGTGAGTGAGGTTATCTGGGGTATCCTGCCTCTAAGACCCTGTACTCCCACAGTCAAATCCTTAATTCTGAAGCCTTAAGAATATAGCCTTGTAAAATTATCTGCTCCAATGATACGTAAACTTCGTTAGCTGTTCCTTTTGTTACATAGAATGATTAGTGTTTCTGATAAGCAATAGTGGGAATAGTGTGGGCTTTTTAGAGTCTTCATTCCATAGGCAGACATCAAGTCTACTACAGAGAAAATTGAGTTGGTGATACAATTCATATATTTTTATTTCCCTTCCATGTCTACATGCATACTAAGGAGAGTATGTAGTTGAAAAATGTTTAAGACTGAATCCAGGGAGGATTCAGATCCTAGAAAGAATGAATGGTGATCTTAAACTGTTAAGAATTTTACATAACAAAAAATCCTTTAGAAATGAATTTATAACCTCTCTGGCTTTATGAAAAGATATGTTATCTAGGTGATATAACACAGCTTATATACAACTATGAACTGTGTTTAGCAGTTATGATTATGTGTGGTCGGAAGATTTCCCTGAATGTATGTGAGGCTGTGTGAGCTCTGGTAATAGAGCGTGTTCATCTGTGAGAGACATTTGGCACTGTCTCCAGCATTGCCGAATGGGAAACCATGGCTTCCTGAGGGATATGCAATGAGTCACCCAATGAGATTCTCTACTGAGAGCAATTTGGTGCTTTTTAATTCCTGCCAACTTAAATGAAAGCACTTATCAATCATTTTGTTTCATTCATTCCATGAATATTCATTGTAGGCCTACTATGTACTTGGCATGATTCTGCAAGCAGAATTTATTAAGAACACTTACATTTTGTATATTTTGTAAGGTGTGACCATCTTCTTTTCCAATACCTCTTTCTACTAAGAGGTTGTTTGATTTCATTTTTAAATGAATTTCAAAGATACTGTTCATTAAGTAGCATCCTACTTGCTGTCAAGACTTAGTGTACATTGCAGACCATGTCTTTTGTTCTGCTTATAAATGATAGAACTGGGAGGCAAAAGGCTGGGTAACTGGCTTGTCCGGGATGATAGTGTAAGATGGAGCTAAGACCTCAGCTCAGAACCCTGGGACAGAATGCAGTGGACAATCCATAAAGTCACACTTTGCGTTCTCTCTGAAGATCTTCATTTGGACCCTTGATAAACATTTTTTCTTCTAAATCCCATGTTGTGCATATTTCATAGTCTATGAAATTTAAATTATAATATCTTCCTACTATGGAGAAATTGAAGAAAATTTCATTAAATCCACAAGGAATTTGGGGCAAAAATATTGCTAAGTATCGTTAAGGCTTAAGTGAAAACAAAATTAACTTCATTCATTCATTTGACAAATGTTATTAAATACCTCCTATATGAACTACAGAGACTAAAAGACAAAGATTAAATGGCCCCTGACCTTGAGAGGCTCACAGTTTTGTAGGAGGAGCCAGATCTGTAAACAACGTAGAAGAAAGGATCACAGGTACTTAAAAATCTGCATGGGTTTAGGGGGTGGGGCTCATGGAAGATAGAGCTTGATTCTGATGGTGAGGAGGAGGGGGAATTGGAGCAGGTCAAGAAAGACAGCAGAGAGGGAAAGAAGACCCTGAAGATGATTTTTGAAGCAAGGTCAGGAGAAGAGCTTTTCCATTTAATCTGAACAAATGTTTTTTGAGCATCTACAAAGGCAGAGCACAGTCTCTGCCTTCATGAGCGCTAGCAAGAGAGTGCTATTATGCTAGTATTTGCTTGTGCAATGAGAGAAAAGGAGAAACAGAATGTGCTACTGGACATCAGAGCAAATGGGATGGGCCCCACGAGGGCTGTGTTTTTCATGTTTACTACACTCTGCCTTGTGTCTGGTGCAGTGCCTGCAAAGTGTTAGGTGCTCAGTGAATGAATGGATACATGAATGAATAATTAAAATTAATCTGGGGTTTAGAGAAAGGGAGCATAAGTCTGAATCATCAGACTGCCTGCTGTTCTGTATGATTGGAGAGCAGTGTAGAAACTTGGAGGGGTGTAAAATGTAAATCTTGGGAGAAGGAGAAGTCCTGAATCTGGAGTTAATCACTGAGTTCATGGTTCTTAACAGGATAGTGCATCAAAATCACCTGCGGAGCTTTTAAGTTGAAAAATGTCTGTCCGCCTTACCCTGATGAAAATTCTGATTTGATAGGTAGGAGTAGGCCAAAATATGATTATGTTCTAATGCCCACTTACAGTTAAGAACCATTGTTCTAGTGGATTTCAAAATATGGTCTCTGGACCAGCAGCTTCAACATCTCCTGGGAATTTATTAGAAATGCCAATTCTGGGCCCCACTCCAGATCTACTAAATTGGAAAGCCTGGAGGTCAGGACCAGAAATCTTTGTTTAACAAGCCCTCTAGGTGATTCTTCTGCAGCTTGAGAAACACCACTGTAGTCTTTGGAGATTTTAGGTCAGAAATTAATGGAAAATGTGGAGACTAGATTAGAAACAAAAGCCAGAATGAATTGATAAACCTTGGTGACCCATCGGCTGAGGGGAATGATGCTCCATTGGCTTGTTCAAAGAGGAGAAAAAAGTCGGAGGCTTTGGAACCAAGTGACTTTGATGTCATTCAACATTTAATATTTATTGAGCTATGATTAAATGGAGCTATAGTAGGCACTGGGGAGGTAGAGGCAATGGGATATAAAGGTTGTCAGGTGTATGAAAATTGGGAAAGCCTTTCAGGAGAAGTTTCATAGAGAATGGCCCAAGGTCAGAAGTGACAGTTTAGAGTGTGTCTCACAGATGAGGCAGTGTGTACAAACAAGTGGAACCACTAAAATATGTCAAGCATGACTAGATTGGCAGTTTTGAAACAATATTCTGGCAGTGGTGTGGAGAATAGATTGGGAAGGACAAGACTAGACAGTGCTTAATTAATAAGCTATTCTAGGCATCCAGGTGAGAAATAGGGCCTGAGCTAAGATAGCAACAATGGAAACTGAAAGAAGGAAGTTTAACTGACAGGACTTGGTGATCAGAGTGGATGGGGGAGGGACTTCATGGGAGAGTATTAAAGAATGGATCTCCACATTTTAGGCTTCATGTACTCTGGCAGATGGACGTGCCATTTGCTGAGGTGGTGAATGCAGAGAAGAGCGGCAGGAGGGGGGAAGAAGCTGAGTGTAGTTCTTTTGAGGGTCTGTGGAACATCCAAGTGGAAATGCCCAGGAAGCGGGTATGAAGCTCAGGAATGATTTGGGCTCCTCAAACAGCAACAAGGACAATGTAGTGACTATGGGATAGCAGAGACTGAGGGAGGTAAGAGCAAACCTTTTGGTAGTCTATCCTCTCATATCAAGTGGACATAAAATTATCTTTAATGATGCTTAAAGAAATATAAAATCTGAACAGAGCAATTACTAGTAAGGAGATTGAGTCAGTAATCAAAAATCTTCCATCAGATAAAAAGTCCAAGACAAGATGTCTTCACTGGTGAATTTTACCAGACATTCAGAGAATAATTAATCCCAATTCTTCTCAAACTCTTCGAAAAAACACGAGAGGAGGGAACTCTTCCAAATTCATTTTATAAGGCCAGCATTACCCAAATACCAAAACTAGGCAAGGATGCTATGCGAAAAGATCCCTAATATCCCTGATGAACATAGATGCAAAAATCCTCAACAAAATAATAGCAAAACACTCAATATATTAAAAGGATCATACGTCATGATCAAGTAAGATTTATTGCAGGGATCAAAGATGATTCAACTCCACAAATCAATCAATGTGATAAACCACATTAACAAAATGAAGAATAAAAATCATATGATCATCTCAATAGATGCGGAAAAAGAGTTTGACAAACTTCAACATTCATTATAATAAAAAGTCTCAACAAAATGAGTATAGAGGGAACCTACTTCAACATAATGAAGGCCATATATGACAGGCCCACAGCTAACATTATGCTCAGTGGTTTAATGCTAAAAGCCTTTCCTTTAAGATGAGAAAAGATGTCCACTTTGGCTACTTATATTCAACATAGTATTTGAAGTCCTAGCCAGAGCAGTCAGGCAAGGAAAAGAAAGAAAAGGCATCTAAATTGGAAAGGAAGAAATGAAACTATCACTATTTGCAGATGACATTATATACAGAAAACCTAAAGACTTTATCAAAAAACTTTTAGAACTAATAAACAAATTCACTTAAGTTGCAGAATACAAAATCAATATACAAAAATCTGTTGTGTTTCTATACATTAATAACAAACTATCAGAAAGAAAAATAAAGAAAATAGTCTCATTTACATTTGTATCATAAGGAATAAAATATCTAGGAATATATTTGACCAAGGGGGTGAAAGATCTATATACTGAAAACTATAAGACATTAATGAAAGAAACTGAGGAAATCACAAGTAAATGGAAAGATATTCCATGCTCATGGATTGAAAGGATTAATATTGTTACAATGTTCATACTGTGCAAAGTGATCTTGCAAAAGAACAAAGTTGGAGGTATTACTCTTCCTGATTTTAAACTGCATTACAAAGCTATAGTAATTAAGACAGTATAGTATACAAACACACATAGATTAATGAAACAGAATAGGGAGCCCAGAAATAAACTCATGCATCTATGATCAATTAATTTATGACAAATGAGCCAAGTATATACAATGGGGAAAGGACAGTTTCTTCAATAAATTGTGTTGGGAAAATTAGACAGTTACATGCAAAAGAATGAAACTTGACCACTCTCTTACACCATACAAAAAATTTGCTCAAAATGGATTAAATACTTGAACATAAGACCTGAAACCATAAAATTCTTGGAAGAAAATGTAGGTGGTAAGCTCCTTGACATAGGTTTTTATGGTGATTTTTTGAGTCTGACACCAAAAGAAAAGCAACAAGAGCAAAAATTGTACTAAAAACTTCTGTACATACAGCAAAGGAAACAATCAACAAAATGAAAAGACAACCTACCGAATGGGAGATAATATTTGTAAATTATACATCTGATTAGGAGCTAATATACAAAACCTATAAAGAACTCATGCAACTCAGTAGCAGAAAAACAAATAATTCAACTTAAAAAAATGGGCAGAAGATCTGAATAGACATTTTTCCAAAGAAGACATTAAGTCTTTGAAAACCAGTGAGGCTCAGGGTGGAGGTAGTCCCTTTATAAAAGGGTGAGATGCCCAACCCACACTAGTGTGCCAGTAGCAAGTTTGGATCCAGGCTTCTCTACACACAGGTAATGACATAGGAAGGTTTATGTTTGTTTTTGTTTTTGTTATAACAACATCATTTTTACTTTGTCTTCTGAAGTATAGTTTCCCCATTTGTGTTAGAATCACTACCTATTCTAAAATTTTCAGAATGTTTTCAGCTGTTTGGCTAGAACTTAGCCCACATATTATGTGAAAATTTAGAAAAAGGTTTGACTTCCTAACAGCATAATGGAATCCTCTAAATACATTCAGAAATCCACACTGATATTTCTAATTTTATGGCTGGTCTTGGAGGTTTGAATTTTTTTGGTTTGTTTTATGGCTTTTATTTTAATAACAAATGTTTATGAAGAGGCAGTTCATGGGTCCATGAGAAAGTGGGTCCAGTCATGAACAAATTTGTAGGGTTGATTTTCTTTTTTTTAGACATTTTTACATGTACATGGGTATATATAAGAACTGAGGAAATTACTGCTGGAAAGAACTCCATATTCCTTTTTACTTATTAATGGCAAATGCAGGCTGCTTTTCTCATGAGAAAGTCGCTCATGAATTTTCATTCAAAATAGTAAATTAGTGTCCACACTTTAATATGTTTAGAGTGGAAAGGGATTCTACATGCAACTGTGCATATATCAGATTCCATGTCTGGAACGCTAAATTTTGTTCTTTAATGATATGATGATTGAGCTCGGTGCCACTATTGCATCTCCCTTCTGTGCTTACATGCCACGTGGAGTAGAGGATAACAGGAAATTCTGATCTATTTTTAGTATTTAATTTGAGTAAAATTCTTAAACTATATTTTTGCAAGATTTTGTTACCACTTTAGTGTCTTTTTTTGAAAACCAGAGGCAAACTTCCTTGAGCAAATAATGTGAACACTGAATACTTAGTGAATATTTGGGGGAAGAATCGATATGCTATAGAAGCTAGGAAAATTGGATCATTTAATAGAAGTCCCAATATAGATAAGCTGGTATTTCAGGAACCGGTCTTGTGTTTTCAGATGTGTTGGTGTAAAATGAACCATTAAGCATACAAAAGATGGATTCTTAAATGCTCCAAAATATATATTCCTCAGCCCTGGCAGCACAACTGCCAGGGCTTTTTAGTGTTATCTTTTCTTCAACCAATAATTTCTCTATTTTGATGATTTCTTCACTTGGTTGTCTCTTTTAATCAAAATTCCTTAGTGGGCCAAGCTGAAACCTCATATATTCACACACACCTCCCATCGATTTCACTTGGGTGAAACTTTATCTTTTAAGCAAAGTTTAAGTTGAAATGTTCAGTTAATGATGCTCACTTTAAATACCAAAGGCTGAATGCATTTATGTTCAAACTCTTAGCTAGTCAAACATAACTCCCATCAGGGTTTAGAGAAAGGATTATTTCTTAAACTATGCCAGCCTCACAAATACTATATTGCTATCCAATATGCAGAAAAATGATGCTAAATAAACTTGTTAGCATTTTATTTCTGTGGTAGAAGGACCTGGAATCTTTTTAACTTTAAAAAAAGGCAGAGAAAATGGTAGATAAGATGTTGGGAAATACTTTTGGCAATTACCTATAGTAGTTGACCTGAACTTAGAAATAAACACTGAAGAAAAAATTGCCTATTTATTTCTCCATAGCCTTGTCCTTCTCTCTATTAGATCCTCAGACTATGGAATAAATACATTCAGAATTCTATATTTGTCTAAAAAAACCTGACTTTGGATTAGAAGATTTTTCTCCTCATAGCATGATTAAACTTTTAAACCTCCTAAAATGGGAATGTTATTCCTACAACAGAATGTCCAGCTCTTTTATTATTATGGCAGTTTAAAAGAAAGTATCCAAAAGAATACAATTCTTTCATAGAGTATATATGAGTTTGCTTTGTACAACCTCATAGAGAACATAACATATTCATAGAGTACTGAAAGGGTACCTTTTGAGAACTTTTAACATGTAAGAGATTATATATTTGAGTGAATGACTTGACATAAACCCAAACACAATTACAAAGAAAACTTTATGAGGGAAATCCCTCCAAAAGAGTAGTTCTCATTCTTACATCCTTTATAAGATTCTGGGCTCCTTGGCACAATTTCAATCACCTCTCTCTCTTCTAAAAAGAGAGACTAGAGTCACCAGGAATTCAAGAAAAGAACCTGGTTTGGAATTCAGCTTACAGAATCGGCATATTCTTCAAAGGGATATAGAACTGTTAACTAGTTTCATGCTACCCTTGATAAATTCACTCATCTATGATGTTTTCTGTTGTCCTTTGTGGGAGCTGGCACTTTTCCTAGAAGACATTGTCTTTTATAAAATCACTTGAAAAACACTTAGCATACCTTTGCAGGTAATATAAATATAAGAAAGCAAACTATTTCCTTATCTAAGAATTTTCCTGATATTGTGAACACAGTAAATTCTAATCATTTCAGAAAGTTTCAAAAGAACCAGCAAAGAAATTTTAATAATTTAATTGCCCACTTGCTACAAGTTATATATTTAATTTCACTAAATTTGGAAAACTGTCCAGTCTTTCCTAAGATACGGATTAACATGTAACCAAGAATCTGAAATCAGGTGCAAATACTTAAAAAAAATGTTTTTCTCTTCAGTGTTTGGACCTTATGAGAATTTGTTGTTTGGAAAACACTGGTGCTGATCCTACTACACTACTGAAACAAAATGTGGAACCAAAGCATTTACTGCATCTAATAAGCTAAAGCCTAAATATTCTCAGCTAGGATGAAAATAGATAAGACTGGAGAAAGAATGAATACCGTGCCTGTGTTAGGTTCATACGCCATTCGCCGGTCTCCAGTGCAAACCATGTGAGAAGAAGCCTGAGGTGCATTTGATTAGAAGAAATGGCTTTTGTTTTGAAAGAGGAGTAATAGGAAGGAACAGCTCAATGGCTATAAAGACATGGTAAAGAGCCAATAAAAAAATTCCCATAGTTCTGAACATTTTATCATTCCATATATATTTTTTATTTGTTTATAACCTACTTCAGAATCTCCTTTAATTTTCATCAGAGAAAAGAGGAGGATGTAAAAGGAATGGGAAGTCAACTTACACAGAATCTACAGCATCCAGTCATTCTAAGTAAGCAGATACACCATTATCATATACTGAAGGCAAAATCTCACCTTCAGAATGAGTGAAGAAGCCTGTCCATGGTACACTCCTAGCTTTGGTATTGGCATTTGGGAACAAGATACTATTATATTTGTCACATACTCCTCTTCTGCAGTCATTTTGCCCTACTAAAGTTTTTGGTTTAATTATCTACATTCAGACATCATCTTTCACCAGCTTCTGTGGTGGGCATTAGGGAAGCAAAGATAAAATACATCCCTTGCACTTGAATTTAGTCATAATCAAAGTTTCTCTTTTTTTATCATATACCTATGGGAAGAAAAACAGGCTTCTTTTTTTCTCTTACTGACCAACAATTTTTATGAGACATCCTAAACACATACTTCCTGGTAAAGCAAGAAAAAAAAAACTTACTTTAAGATCAGAGTTCAGGCTCTTAGACACAATGCTTATAGTCTCGCCTAATAAATTAACATTCTTTTTAGAGCACAACTCAGGATAAATGCTGTTTTTTCAGATTGCCTATTCTTCTCCCTTCTTTTGGACAAGCATATCGCACAATCTGAATAGAAAAAGGGCTTACATGACCATGTGATTCTGGGGTGCAGTGAGTTCCGCTGGCTTAGTGTGGCTCGTAGGTGCAGGCTGGCTGGGTTCATTGAAATGGGTCTTCCCCTGGACATTTTGAGATTGTCCTCCACAGAGGGCTTTGACTGAGTTGTTATCTGTTGGCTTGGTCAGGAGGTATTTCCTGCTGACTGGAGCCTCATCTCAGCCCTCACTGGTCCTGCCAGTTCTCTGAGGTCTGGCTTTAGAGGTCCCCTGGCTCTCCTTAGACGTCATTGTGCAATGCCTCGCGGGGACGGGGGGAGGGGGTGAGGGATGAGAGAACAGGTTAGCAAAGGGGATCCTGACCAAAGATCTCTCTCTGACTGCAACATCCCCACTCTAGGTTCTTGTGAGGACTTTGATTAAGGTAGTCTCTTCCCAGACTTCCTAGTGGGAATTGGTGCTGACACCCTTGTGCTTTAGGCTTTCCCTTCTATCTGTCTCACATGCCTTTTGTCTAGGTCTTAGGCCAAGAGATGAGAGGACACACCTGTTTCTCTTACCTTCATTTCCTTCTTTTTCCCCAAGTCCACTGAGATGGAAGGGTGAGCTTTTTATTTCCTTTCCCTTTTGCTTTTAATATTACCCTGGATTATACTCTCCTAATCTGAGGGGACAGGTGTTGGGGGGGTCACATTCCATCTTTCCTCTGTCTTTACGGTTAAAATATGGGAGGGTACAAGGAGAAATGATGGCCATAATTCAGAAGATATTTCTAAATTATTATACCTGTCATGTGAACAAATTATTAGTCATTCCTTATTCATCACTCATAAAGTTTTTAATAAAGAAAGTCTCATGGTTTACTTGTCCCTGTTATAGTGGTTTTTCTTTGTCTTTTAGTATATTGAAGTGAGATACTATTTGCAGATTTTACATCTATGCTGGAAGTCCTTGCCATTCGAAGTGAAGTCTATGACCAGCAGCGTTGCCAGTTGCCAGTTATCTGTTAAAAATGTAAGATCTCAGGCCCCACCCTAGAACTACTAAATCAATACCTGCATTTCAACAGGGTCCTCAGCTATACCATATGCACATTAAAGTTTGAGAAGCTCTGCTCTAGACCACCATAGCCTTACTGAAGGTTTTGGCTGCATCAACTATACCCATCATCAGCATTCACGAAACATTTATTAATCAGTTCTATGTGTCAGCCAATGAAGGTCCTTACCCTTGGGTGCTTATGGTCCTAGTCAAGGATCTTTATAATTATGGTAAAGGGATTAAAATAAAATAGGCAATTCTAGGTCTAGCCTCCTCCATCACCAGACACACCTTAACTTTTTTATTGACAGATCTGTTAAGATTAAGTTGTAAGTTTTGAAAAGTGGATGTTCATTTTCTTGGAAAGCGGTCGTTTAAAGTATAGACACAGGAACAAGGTAGTAATAAGATACTTATTTGATAAATGCAGATTCATGCCTGAGGCTGCTGCTTCACTAGTACTGATAGGGTTTTGTTCAGTTACAATTTGATAAGACTAAAAAAATTTATTTTAGGGAGATGATTTTTTGGGGGGAAGGACAAAGTCATAATTTTTCATCTGCACTTTTATTTTCTGATCACAATGTTTTAGAAGAATCTTGGCTTTACTTATTCACCAGGCTTTCAATAGAGAATCACATTAATCCTTTTAAGCTTCTTATTCTAATGATTTATTTTGTTGAAAACCATAGTGATCCTCCTTTGAATTTTAATGATTGCTGCCTATTCAAAGATTCATTGTTTTGACTTCCTGTCCTTACCTTTGTTTCCTACATGTCTGTGGGGAACACCTGTCTAATACTGGATCTGCCCTGGTTCTCACTGGCTTACCAGAGTCACTCAAGCCTATCTCTGAGTGTTAAGCTGAAATGCTGGCTACTCATCCATGACAATAAATGTAGGATATATGTTTGCAGAGATAGGCAGATAGACAGCAAAGGGAAAGATAGATGATTGAGTCATTTCCCAGTGAAAAATAATATTTTGGATATTATAGTGTATTATGATCATTGTTGAGAAATTAGTTAAATTAGTATTCTTAATCATAAAGCTATTTGGGATGCAATATCTGTGGGAAATCTAGTAGATGAGGAAGGGGTCTAAATTTTGAGGGTACTGTTTTTACCCCAAATTTTGGACCATGTAACCTTCATAAGGCATTGACTGTCCATTTCTCATTGTTAAATATGGCAATGCTCTTTTTCAAGGGTGTAGTAGTAATCATTTTGTTCAAGTGCTACAAATCCTGAGAAAGGGTTAGCAAATGGAAATTGCCATGATAATATCTTAGGTATGAGCATCAGAACTTCATGTTATGGTTTCAAAATCTAAGAAGTGGCTATGTCACAAGCTTGAGTTCCTATTTCGCCCACTGTGTAACCACAAAGAGAATTTTTTCCCTTCTCTTTTTATAGATATCACCTAGGAGCATCATGGGTTTTCAAGAATGTATTATTCTAATATGAGATTTTAACAACTACACTGTATTTATGCATAATACATTTTGTGCCTTATCTTCAGGCTTCTGGACTTTGATTCAGAATATCAGGAGCTCTGGGATTGGCTGATTGACATGGAGTCCCTCGTGATGGACAGCCACGACCTGATGATGTCAGAGGAGCAGCAGCAGCATCTTTACAAGGTTAGAGCTACTCTTCTTGCCTTTACCTTGCTGCGGAAGATCTGATTAGCCTGACAAGTCTTTCTCTTTTCCTCCCTCCAACCCCCCTCTGGATATCTTTGCGTTCATTGTATGTATCATGGTGTCTATTAGAATTCCCTTCCCTGTCCCCAAACTCATTTCCATCCCTTGTGTGCTGACAGGCTGCACCGACATCATAATTGCAAGAAAGTTCCCTTTATCACATTCTATTTGGTGTAATTCTATAGAAGGACAAAGATTTATCTTCAAGATGAATAGCAATAAATGAAACTGCATTAATAAATAGACTGAAACAAAATGAAAGATAAATGGACTGGTAATATTCAGCAAAATATGTTTTGATTGGAGCACTCAGGTAGATTCTATCCATCCCTCAGATGCGCCCAGAGGAAAAAGAAATTTGCCTTCGGTTTGGCTTGCTGCTTTTAGGGTACAGGGCTTGTCACATTTAATGTTTATTAGTGATGCATAGAGCTGAAGTTGTCATATTAAGTCAATACATTTGCGTGTGGTTTAAGAAAACTGGCTTGGAATTCACATATTGATTGCAGGCAATCCATCTAATAACTATCTATTTTGTTTTCTGTGTCTGCTAATTCACCCTTAGCCTAGTGTGTTTTACCAGTTCTACTTAAATAGTCTGAGAAGTTCTTACAAAACAGCCATGTGATTTTGACTGAAAAAATGGTTGCAAGATTCACAGTGTCTGAAAAAGCTGTTGAGGAGTGTAGAGGGACCTTCCACTGAAATATCAGACTGCAGTAAATCTTCCTCATTTAGGCAATTTTTATTGGAGTAATTCTGACAGTTGTCATCCTTGAATTGCTTTGAGCATATGGCATATTTCAAAGAGCAGATTGTGAATCATAAAAAATAAAATTAATAACTAACCACAGAATCAGCAACAGTATAATGACAAGAAACAACTACCCTGTAGTTTTTTAAAATTTCTTATAGAATAAGAAGTGCATTCAAGGTCAAATAAAAGTTGTCTTCTTTCTTCTTCAATTTTTATCATTTTAAGTTACTTTTCCTTAACAAATTATTTTAATTTTTACTTCCTCCAAAAAGAGACATTTATTTGTACCTTTCAAGGGTCTGGTTGATTTTAATGAGTGGCCTCTGGGAATCATCTCAGTTAAGAGAAGATATAAGCTCCCCCGGGACTCAGCAATTGGTGATATTTTACTCTCTAAAAAATTCTGTCCAATGTTAATCTAGTTTGTTGACTATTAGATGTTTCCTGTATGGATAGCTGTCCACATTAACAACAAACTATGCAATATACCTTCTGACATAACATAGTGTTAGAGTAACAATCTCAGCCTGATGTAACGGAAGCTCAGTGATTTCACATTTCATGTCAGGATCAAGAATTAGATATGAAAAATACTTCAAAATCTATATTAATTTGCAACACAAAATATTTGTTTTATTTCTAAAACTTAAGCATTAAAAATAAAGCCAAACAGGAAAAAATATAAAAGTAACCTAGTTATAAGCTGTTATCTCAGCTTTTATTGCATTCATGCTGCCAAATAACATTTTTTTCTTCTCAATGCATTTTGTATTTTGCACATACACCACTGTTTTTTTTTTTTTTTTCAGAACAGTGCTATTCTTTGTCAAAATCACATCCATATAATTTACATCACAATTAATAGGAAATCACTGAACAAAAAGTGCAGTCTTCTTTTTCTTGTGGTTACGTGTAAGTGCCCTGCTTGAGAATTCCCATTCTGGCATATTGAAGGCCGTTATTCCACCCACTCAGTACTTCCGGGTTACAGTACTTTTTTCCAAACATTTTCATATTGGGGTTCTTCATTTGTGATTCATGCTCTGTCATCATTTTTCTGATTTTAGGTGTTCAGCATATCTAAGTTTATTAGACTGGCACTAACTTTGCATTTGGCTTATAAGTAAAGTTAAAAATTAAGTTAAAAACCAAGGGTAAATTCTACAGGTTTGTAGATTTTCTCTTCATATAAGCCCTCAAATTATTCCAGAGGTTTGGAAACCTCCAAAACAATCCTGAGGACATTGACTGAGGAGTAATTTAGAACTTTGGGTGGCTCCTGGATTAGAAAAACTGACAGAGGAGGATTAATTTCAAGTTTTTCCTAAGAATCCCTAGGGGTTCTCAGGTTAGGTCAATATTTTCAGTGTTCCAGTCCCCTGTTCTAATCGGCTTTTTCAGGAATCAACTGAACTAATGCCTTGGCGGTGGTTTGGAGCCTGTTGATTATAGAGACTTCTAAAAGACTGAAGCTTTTCAGTTGGTCCCCAGGCCTCCCTAGGCTTTCAGTACCATTTGGGACTACCTTAATCATCTTTATTCTTTAAATTTGTTAGCCTTGAAAGATGCCAGTACTTTGATTAGCATTTCTTATCCAGAGCACCATTAACATTTGGAACAAAACAATTTTTTGTTAGTTAGTGGGACTATCCTTTTCAATACTGCACGTTTACTGTTCACGTTTCCCATCACAGTGACAATGCGACAGGACACCCAACCCATTTGACAGCATTTCCAATTTATACCAACCTGTCCACATCATCTTCGTTTCTTCATATGCTTCTATAACGCCAAGAAAAACACCTTGCACTTGTGTTTTGTACTTTGTTAAGCAAGGTGCCTTATGCAATTATTGAATTACAGTTGTTCAGTTTAAAATTTATGGATAGGAATGAAGCTCATGATCCCTGATATTAAAAGAACGAGGGTGAAACCTTTACGAGAAGTCTTCAACTGAGCATTGGTAAATCCAGAACTATAGAATCATCATTCCTTTTATTATAGAATTTGAAACTTTTGTTCTGGTCTCTTTGAGGGGGCCTCTCTGCATTTCAACACTCAGCTTCTTTCCTGGCATAGATAGTCATACCCAGACCTCAATTTATGCATTGTACAGTTCTAGGTTGTTCCTCAATGTCCGTGTTTGGAAATGTTGAGTTAGAGAAAATATAGTAAGATGGTACTCAGTGAGAGTGAAGATTTTTAAGGTACTACCTAAACATTAGGTACTAACTTTCTGACTTTGACTATTTATTTTATATTCTGATCTTTGCTAGAAAAATCATCTGGCCTTAACTCCTAGATATGGAGCTACAGATAAATATCCCAGACTCTTCTTCAGCAGACCTCCTGAGTGGAGCACCTGGGTTACCTGAAAGCAGCAAAACACCCAAGGAACTTAAAAAGGAAAAGAGTTCTATTTCATTGTCAAAGATTACATTGATACAACCTGACATAATTTAGAACCTTAATATTACAAGACGTTATACAGTAGATTTTCTGTTTAAACAATTTCTTATTATTTTTGGATGGTTGGAAATTTAAGACCATTTTCTTTTTAACTAATTTTAAACCTCAGGATCTTAAGAGCAACCTAATTCTTATTAAAAAGTAACTACTCCTTTAAATATAGCTTTGTCTTTTTGAAACAGTGAGCCATACTGCCAATGTCTTTCCTTCCCACTTCTCTCCCTTGCCCAACCTCTGAATAGGGCCATTCTGTACCATTTTAAATAAACATTGGCAGTATTGTCAGCCTAGAAAACAAAAACATAGTTTTTTTCTCATTTTTTCTTCCCTAATCTGAGGATCACCTCCAGGGAGAATTTGCTCCAATGCTCTCACTTTCTTTCTCTTTATTCCTCCTACTTTCCTAAGTAGGACAATTTAATTTGTCAGACGTAACCACCATGATTTTGAAAGTTCAGCTCCTATTTGCACTAGAGTGATGAAGCCAGAATTCATAATCACAGGGAGCTGTCACTCTGCTGGTCTTTATGTGCATTAACTATTAATGGAGAAATATTTAAAACCCACTTGCAAAGGAAAAGCTCCATTTTTTTCGTTTCTACAGATCAAAGGTGGCATTATTCTTGGGCTCAGGGAAGCTCAAGACACATCCTCCCCCATCGTATAAATTTTATAGACTGAGTGACCTGGAAGCATTTATTCCAGCTGTTGCTGTTGCACTGCCCTCAGCAACAGACACAGCTGACTCTGGAGTGCTGTGAGGGTGTGGCCTGGCAGGGCTCTTTACCTTGCCTCATTCTGTCACCTCTAGGGCACAGATGACAGAGCCCCTAGCAATCCTGGGTTGGTGTGGGGTTCTAGAGCCCAAGGGTTAATTTCAAGGGCCGAATTCAGAAGTTACAGTCTGGCGATTATTGTTATAATTGAAAGAGGATTGTTTTCAGATAACATGAAGCTCTAAAACACCATATTTATAGATTTGTTACTTCAGTGAATGGCTTAGCTGTTCCTCACCAATAAAATATTAGATTATATCATTTCTAAAGGGTTAAACATAACCCTTACAGCTTAAAAATAATATGGCATCAGTACTCATTTCAATCAAGACCCTATACTTTCAAGGAATTTACACTGAATATTTTATATTTAATTTTGAAGGTTAGTTATTCATATAGTTCTGTTTTTATGGGAAAAATTCAAATATCCTCTATATTTCTCCACTAGTATAAGTATTATACAAATATTTCCTGTGTGCAAAAGGAAAAGGACCATTCATTTTACATAATACAGTGTGCTGTTTAGATTAATTACATTTTTACTCTGCTATGGATTTGAGATTGTTTATAATAATTCACAGGAAAATAATAAAAATATTTTAAAATAGAAATATAAATCAGAACTGAGGAAAATATACAAAGAGAAGAGTGTATTTCTGTGCAAAATGTTAATATGTAGGCCATGCATTGTAAGGTCCTACACAGTTACTGAAGATGATCTCAAAATTTTATTCTGGGCTTCCTGGTAGTGAAAACAAAGAGGGAAATGTGCTCAATCTGCAAAAGTTAAATTTTCCATGGGAAAAAAGTCACAATTCCTTTGAAGAAATTAAGTTTATTTTGATACTTAAACATGAAAAAGTTTTTCTTTTAGGATTTTTTACTGAGAAATATTTAACCAAAATATTTCTTGCAAGTAAATTTCTAAACATAATACTTCTGACAAGCGAATTACTTATTTTTCTCTGACTCTGTTGCCAAGTAATGTTCAGAGACTTTTCACACAGCTCTCACCCAAAGATGGCTCCTTTCGATGATAATTTGGCCAGGTGGAATTAATAATAGGGGTCATCAATATTACATATTGGAAAAAAAGAAGATATTAATAAAGTGAGAAAAAAATGTAAGCATCGAAGAGAAAGAAAAATAGTTGGAATTAGTTCATACAAAGTTAACTAAACATAAAGGAGTAAAGGAGTAAAAACCATGGGTGGATAAATGAATAGGTAAGAAATGTTAAAAACAAGACACAAACAAATAAAAATAAACTAAACAATGAAAGAATTGTTTCAGAAAAAAAAACAGATAAGAGAAAGGGGTAAGTTTTAAAGGGGAAAATGTTACTTTGGAGAATTTGGGTGTGTGTTAAAAGATAGGCATTATCATTTTTAAAAGAAATGTGTATGAAATAGAATTAGAAATTCTGGGGAATTAGAAATATTGTGTAAAAGAAGAAAAATATAATATAGTTGACTTGTAATTTTATTACCGTTGATGCCAAAATGATGTTATTATAGCTATGAACCAATCATAGAAAACAGATTAATCACACTATCCCTATATTTTATAAATTTACAAATTTCAATCCTCTATAATAATTCTCTTTCATTTTATTCTGGACCACATTGATCTAAATAACTTCGTATGTGGCTTGATATCTTTATGATTGAACTTGAGCTCCTAAAAATGTAATGCTAGGCTGGTTCATAGTTCAGGTCACAGTAGTTAGGCTTAAAATAGAAAAAAAAATCCATTAACCTGAAAAAATTTTTTTCACATGTTGGCGTATAGGACAGAAGTACACATCAAAAAAATTAAATTCTGTTAATTAGGCCTTATGTTAGAATTTCGGTACCAAAATTTCCTACCTTGATTGTTCCAAATGAAGCAAATTACTAGTTATTGAAGCAGTCAAGGTAAAAATGTACCAGATATATCAGGCACAAGAACCTAATGATAATTTTTTACCTCTTTCCCAGTAGATTAATTGTAGAGCTTAATTGTATGTTAGATTAAAACTCCATTAAGATAAGAAGAATATGCTTAAAATCATTATAATATTTCAAATAACATTATCTAGTCATTTTTAAAGTGATCAGAAATGAAAAACCTAGGCTTTCTCCACCGTTATCTAGAAATGAATTTGTTGTTCCATTTTTATTAAAGTTCAAAAAGTCCTTAGATTAACTGTCACATTAATTCGAGCTTTGATTAATCAGTGTTTGCTATGAATATTTGAATTTTTTTTCTTTTCTTTTTCGAGAGAGGACAAAACTCATCCTGAAAATGTTTAGGAGAAGAAAAAGTAGATGCATATCATTTCTGAACACTATATGAAACATTGTTCACACTGGAGCTTATATTTGAATCGCTTTAAAAAAGAAGAAGAAGAAGAAGAATGTTAAGAGAATAGTATGCCAAGAAATAGTTGGCTCTGTGTGCAGAGGGGCAAGGAAGGGAAGCCCCGCCAGCAGTTTTTGTCTCTGGCGGGTGAGCTACTGTCCGGAAGGTGCGTTGGCTCTCTGGGCAGCCTTTGCTGTATTGTGCTGCTCCCCCTCTCCCTGGCCTGGCCTGCTCTGGCCTAGAGTGGATCAAACAAGCCGTGGGGAAAGTTCCCCTCATTTGCATCACTTCTAGACAGCCCTGTCGTACTCTTTGCTGACAGGAAATCACTGTCTTTGTCACCTTTTCTCAGGGCCCTCCTTTTGCAGAGATGGGCCATGTGACCACGCTTAATCACAGCAACAGGGCTGGCTCAGGACTCGGTGACATGTTTTCCTCAGCACTTCAATAAGCCGGGTAGAGGAGTCAGTAGGAAAGGACTACATTAATTTTAGAGTGAAAAGATAATTAACACTTGAAGGACTAATGCTGCAACCTATGGAATTATTATTCAAATTGAAGTTAATTTATCAAAAACTTGTGAAAACTATCTCCCGTAATGCAACTGTTTAAAAAAATAAACCTCGAATAGTAAGAGTTGGCTATGTTGGAGGGAGAGCCAGAAGAAGTTGGGGAGAGAGGGACTTTGGATGAGACAGAGGAGAGGGGAAGGGAGGAGAAAGGGAAAGGGAAATCATAGCAAGCATTAACTGTGTTTGAAAAAGCAACTTAAACGGGCTAAAACTTCAACATTGGAGACTGAAAGCTGGAGCATGTAAAACGCTTACTTAGATGATATGAATAGGACACTGGCAAACAAAAGCAGCAGTGTGCTCCTAGAAAACTGTGCTTAAAGGAGTTTCCTTGGCAACAGAAATGCAGTTCCAAAAGTAGACAGAACTTTCCTCAGAAAACATACTATTAATAACAACCTTCCGGAACAACTTGGAACAATTTGACGACTTGGCAATAATAATGCCAAGTGTTCTGCAAATTAATCTAACACGTAACAGTTATGTTTCCCTTGCCCGTAATTCTGCTGGGCTCTACCTAGAACTCATTGATTTTCAGTGGCACAAATGTGAAAAATATTTCTAAATGTTCTCATGGAAAAAGAAAACCAAAAGAATTGCTAATGGCCAGTAATTTTGTTCAGCCTTTTAGAACCTACATGAGAACTTAGTTTAGTGAGATGAGTTTATTCCGATGAAAGCTACTACGTTTAATGCTTCATTCCAACAAAGATGCTTCCACAAACAAAACCTGGTAAAGGGTTAATAGCCTGGGACTTGCTGTGGTATGAAGCACATCTTGAGGCCATTGGTTATATAAATGTAACACTTCACTAAATATGTGCTGGGTGTTATTTTTAAAAGCATCATCATTTCTTGTCAGCCCAGGGAATGAACTAATCTTGGACCTATTTGGCCAATGGGAATCATTTGAATTCTCCTGAAAGGCTATACGTTTGCCAGCCAAGGAGGTGTGTTCCCCTCTTCTGACCTTTCTTGAATCCTTGGATCTAAAGGTTAAAAGTAATCAATATCTCATTGCGCTGCTTAGTTTCAGGGTAATAAGTAATAACCATCATGTTAAAATCCAAATGATTACAGATAGCACTTAAATGAGTTGACCTGTTTGGAAGCTTTTATTAATTGCAATCAGGATAATCATTAGAATTTGCTAATAAAATTTTGGATTAAATTGCAAATATTTCAGCCTTTAACTTTTAAAAAATGACTTTTCCTTAATTAGATGTGAATATGCAGGATTCTCTCCTGTGTCAAGCTGAAGGATTTGGTTTTAACCCCACATATTTATAAATTTTTGTTATTGTTTTTAATAAAATAAATTAGAGGACATTTAAATTCCTTGTAAGAAAGGGTGTTTGGTTCCCTGCCGCCTTCGACTCCTGAACTGCTCAATGCTATGTATATGTTTCAGGTCAATGAGTTAATGAAAATGTCCCTCACCTACTTTTTAGCACTTCCCATTTTTAAATTATTTATCTTTTGTGGTTATATTCATATTTGGGCTAATCTGATTTGAAGCTAAGAAAAAATTATATGAGGTATGATTAACTTTACAGACAACCATGGAATGGACTAGGATTTATTTATTTTCTTTTTAAAAAAATTACCAGTTTAAAGATGAAAACAGCATAGTCACTGACAAAGAGGTCTTAATACAGAAAGGATAAATGTTAGGGTCAGTGTCCCATGCAGTTACACAAGAAAGGCATTGGTTACTGTAACTATAACCACAAGGAAGTGCGTACGAGACATGTGCTATTGGATCCAAATAGTTAGTCTTTGTTATCACTCTAGTTTTTATAATTTATTATAATTTCATGCTTATATTTCTATATATCACCAGGAAGGTGGTGATAGAAGGGTACTTAGATAAGATTTTGGTTATTTCTACCTGTTCACAGTAGGCTGGTGAGCCCTTAGGGGTGGGGGAGAGGAAAGCTTAACCATGGTGCTTTCACAAAAAAACTCATTGACCTTCCTCCTTGTGTTTGTCTCATTACCATGTCTAACTTTAGAAGGAGGTAGATTTGTTGTTGTCCAAGGGACATCATTTTTGGGTGTTAAGAATTCCCCAACCCAACTATCTTTATTGCGAAATGTCAATACTGCCTTTAATTCCATTCTTAAGATGTATTCTTTGGGGTAAATAAGAAAAACTCTACCAAATACAAATATTGTATAGCAGAGTAGGAGAATAATATTGAATTAAATGCCAATTTTAACATCTAGTTTAAATGGAAGGGTATGGGAAGGGAAGACAGAGTAGATAGAAGAAATCCAGAAAAGAGACCAAGAACAGGTGTTATCGACTTGACCATTTAATAAAAAGGGAGATGTGTGCATGTGTGAGTGTGTACATTGTGTTCACGTGTGTGTGTGTGTGTGTGTGTGTGTGTGTGTGTGTGTGTGTGTATGTGGTATGAGATAGGAAGAGGATAGAGGGAGAAAAAACCAACATTGGCTAAATCTTACTATTTGACTCTGTCAGTGCCCAATGCACATTATCTTATTCAGTGCTCACAATGATCATGGATTATTTTCCCCATTTCAATTGACTCTGAGCCTGAAACACAGAGAGGTTAAATGACTAACCTAAAAGACATAGAACTAGTTTCTCAGTCAGGTTAGGCTAGAGTTTGCTGATATAACAATTTCTGAATCTCAAAGGTTGAAAGCTGTAAAGATTTATTCATGATACATACATATCCATCAGAAGTTAGCTATGCTCTGCTTGGCATCGTTTTTACTCCAGGACTCAGACTAATAGACCAGCCACCCTCTTCAATAGTCCCTCCATGTGGCAAAAAGAGACTTATGGAGGGTCTCACTCTGGCCATTAAACTTTCTACCTGAAAGAGACACATGCCACTTCCTTTCAAAATCATTGGCCTGAACTAATCACATGACCCCACCCTACTCATATTGGATGGGGAAATGCATCCCCACTATATGCCTGAAAGGCAGAAAGCTAGAAATATTTCTTGAGCTGTACCAATAACTACCACAAGAAATGAGTAAATAAGTCAGGATTCGAGCCCAATCTGGTTGACTCTAATACCCATTGTCTTTCCCTCATATGCTGCTAGACTGCTCACCGTTGCCCCACATCCTCTTCTCTACATCAGGCAAAACTCTTTCAAGAACATTATTTCCTCCCTCTACATGAGTTTTCTGTGCTTAGAAAGGAAGAAGATCCTAAATGTTTAGATAGTACATCTGCAATGAAAACATGACAGTCTTGGGTCAGCTCTTTACTGGGCTGATCATCAAGCTGTTCTCTGAAAGCCCCCAAACTTCCTTAAGCACCTCGGCATGTGTTGCTGTGTTGAGCCTCACAGGAGCCTCCTCAGGAAAACCGAGGCTGAAAATATTTATGTTTTGGGAGGCAGATACACTAAAGGCAGCATTGCCCTAGGAGAATTCAACCTTATGGATCCTGTTATTGACAAAGGAAGATACTGAAGAAGGACCCCCATGGAGAGGTGCTCTAGAGGAATATCATTTGCAGAAAAACCACTTTTCAGTTCTCCCAAGGAATTAAATTCAGTTCTCAGAAACAAGGACACTCCCATGCATATTCTTAATAATGTGGCCATTTGAGAAGCTTACATATTCTTAAACTTGACATTTCTGCAACACTCTATCCCTAATGAGGCTCACTGAGGTAAGCTAAGAGGGAAGCAGTGGTCTCCTGCTGAACCTTGATTCATTGACATAAGATACACACACATACCTTTTCTTTTTCTAAAGCTAGAAAAGAGTCAAGCAGCCTAATACCCTTATTGTTTTTGCAGTTGATTTTAATTTTCTTCCAAACTTTCTCGGACTACAGAGCTCCAGTCTCTCTCCAGAAGGATATCTATCTACACAGCCCTGAAACTCACCTGCACTTAACTATTTCAGCTATTTTCCTAAGTAGTGATTCCATATGTTCACAGACATTTGCTTAAAGAAAATCTGTGATTTGTGATATTCCCTTGTTATCTCATTTTAGCCATTGAGAATTAGGAAGTTTGTGGAAGAGGTACACATACACACATAGTTATATACACATGATTATGCGTGTTTACACATATACACACATGTATACAAAGTATTAAGTTGTTTAATTTTTTAAAAAACTATCATCAGGATTGAATTGAAATGAAAGATTTCTTGAACCAGATATACTTGTAGTCCCAAGATGGTTAAATCATGCATACATAAATAACTATATAAACTCCCTTCTATATGCCAAGTTTCAGTCTGGAGCTCATTTCTGTGTTATAAAACTCTGCATATTGGATTTTGCTACCTTCATTGCAATAGCATTATCCCTTTCAATACTCATAGGTGCCTGCTTGAGAGAGCTCTCCTTGAGAATAATTTTAGTCATGAGTTCTTTGTTATTAATTAAATCTGTATTTTTAATAATGATGATAGATTTGGCCTTCATGGACCAAATTTGAGATAGTAATCAAATAAAAGATTAAAATTTTGGTTAGATTCCACATTCCAGGAGGGCAGGGTTCATATCTGTATTGTTTATTGATTTATCTCCAGTGCCTAACACAGTACCTGACACAGAATAGAAACTCAATAAATATATGTTGAGAAACATTTTTCCAATAGGCTTATTCAATAATCTATTAATTAAATTCTATCAATTAGAATTATGCAATCAATTCATTACTTTTTCCAGAAAAATTCTATTTTCATGCTGTGATAATTGAGTCTAAAACTTAATAGCGTCCTGTTACACTGCATGTAAAACTCAAACAAAAATCCCTTTCCTTGAAAAACCAAAGCACATAAAGGGCAGTTCTTAATTGAGTACTCAGATATGGCCAGGTTGACATAAGGGAGAAAGAGATGGTGGTATGAAAAGGAAGAGAGGAAAGAAATGATAATGACATTCATGTCTGAGACAATGGTACAAAAATGTACAACTAATCACCATAATTCTATGGCTAGTCTCAAGCATGGTATTCACTGACATATTCTTGACTTTGTAGACAATCCCAATATAATTATTTATACACCCGAGAATAACGTGTATGGTACAAATGTGATACCTAAAAATAGAACAATAGATGTAGCTAAACACGAACAGTCATTTGAAATTGTAAGTGTATCAGCACAATATATTCTTGTACCATAGTTAGCAGGAGAATTTACTGACACATTTATTGTAGGAAATTAGGTTTGACCTCAGATGAGCATGTGTGTGTAAAAATGTAATCGTGAAGGGGGTGAGAAAAACATTAAGAGGTTTGGACTTGGGCTGGCTTTTCAATCCAAGTCCAATACGATGAGGAGGAGGAGCAGAGAGTCTAAAAGACTGACTCATTTTTCCAAAGCTTTTCCAAAGCTAGCTAATTCAGAATATGAAAATTAAAAAATTAAATTTCATCACTATAATGTCAAGGGAAGGATGAAATTTTGAAACCTTCTCCCACCGTTTTATTTTAAAAAGTTTTACATTCTCTATAACTTTAAAAAGTAATCCTCATGTGGTCATTTATATTTTTAACTTAGAGATTAATTGTAAGCTTTAATGATTTTAAGCACTTAAAAGGTTAAAAGATGGACCATTTAAAATTAGAATTTGACAAAGATTTGTGATGAATTCACTTCTTGCCCCGATTTGTGTCCATCTCAACATCCTTTTGGGTTTATTGCCTTCCCATTGAACTTTGTCCTTTCTCAGCTTTCCTCAGCTGGGACATGCTGAAATTTGAAAATATGCATGAAGAACTTTCCTCTTTGTATAATTTTTCTTTCCCTTGCCTCACTCTCTTCTGCCTGGTGATGCTCAAGACCTGATTCTGTAAATCACTGGTTTTCTTATAAGCCATGAACAAAAATCTTTATGTTCATTAAAACTTAAGTATAAATGGATCTTTAGAGTTGAGCTAATTGAATTCTTTTTTCTACAACATGGGAATATAGGAAAAGAACTCAGTTTTGGCTGGCATTTATAATCCTCGTTTTGATGATAGTTTAAGAGGCTCTGTCCGTCTAAATTTGGGGTAGAAGAAGAAATAAAGTATGGAAACTCTGTCAGAAGACTTTTCTGTTTACAAAAATTTCCAGGGATACTATGAGTAATGCCAGAAATCTCATGTGACAGCCAGCTCTTGTGAGATTTTTGAGCTCAGGAAATAGTTCCAGAAGCTGATTGGAGCTCAAAGTTTTTGTTTTTGTTTTTGTTTTAATAACTGAGGTGAATAATCGTGTCCGCTGTCCATTGTCCACATTACTGCTTAGACCTGTGCCCTACTGGGATGGATGTCCACCCAGGGCTGGGTCATATTTGGCACTCAATAAATACTCTATGAATTGAATCACCTGCTTAATGAGTGTTCTCTCAGGAACCTTCCAAAGTGAGTCTCTTAGAGCTTTTGTACAGTTATTTATTTCCATGGGAAGTGAGAATTTTACCTGGAGTTTCAGGAGTGCAGATGACCTAGAAAGAACTTTTATTTCACTTATTCTCTCTCCAGGATTGCTTTTTATCTATTCCAAATAGGAGAGAATTTGTCCTCCATTAAAGATCTTTCCAGAGGGAATTCACAACCTCCCATTAAAATGTTTAACAACTCTCCCTGCCCTGAAAGTCTTATATCTAGTGTAAATCCCTTCCGTTGTTAGGTATAACTATCTAATCGGCCAGAATCCATGCTCTGTAATTAAACCTCTTCTGTTTTCTATATGCTCACGTTTCTCAAGCTTTTGCAGTTTTCTTTTCAAGTTAAAAAAAATCTTTTAAAAATACTTTATTTCAGTTTTGCCTACACTCCATCTAACTGAAACCATTTCCATCCTCTTTTGTAGGAGAAAATATGCTAATATTGAGAGAGTGCTGGTAAATCCATATATCTGAGGTGCTTTCGCAAGCTCCATGGATTTCCCCATCAGGTTTTTTCAACTCTCTCTTATTAAAAGTTAATAAAATAGTTCATGGATGGTTTGGAAGGGGAATGTGATCTGTCTGAATGGATATGACTTACAATGTATACTTAGAAAAAAAGAGTTTAAAAAGAAAAAGGAAATGACATAAGAATGGACCAAAAAATCTTCTTCCTATTTGGGGACAGAGCTGCTTTTCCTCCCAGTGGATGCATAATATATTATTTATGTAAGAATGAGCATCATGTTTTTGGCTCACGTTCCATTTGGAACATATACAGTATGACAGTTTCCTTGGCTTATTGTTGTATATGTGGCTATCTATTTTTAATACATTGCTTTTGTCCTTTTTCATGCTTGCTTACATCTGTTGTTATGAAAACTGACATAAAGTTTTTAAACATAAAAGAAGTGATGGAGAAAGAGATGGTAAAAGACGACATTTCAAGGGAACAAGGGAACAAGGGTAGAAAGACAGGAGCAAAGTCACCCTGGATGGAAACCAAAAGCAGCCTACGCAGGATAAATGAGAGGGAGGGTCAGAACAGGTGTCTGCAATCATAGAGAAAAAATGGACATGAGGATACATAAAGCATTTCTAAGTTAGAGGGGGCAAAGTACATTTTACATGAAAATATTTAAACTTTTTAAGCTCCAGTTTACAAACCTGTAAAGTGGCGATAACACCCACCTTGAAAGGTTGCTGAGAGTCAACAGGTAATGTATGTAAGGGATTCAGCCCTGTATTTGGTAAACAGTATGTGCTCAATACATATAATATAGAATCAAGAGTTGACAGACTATAGCCCGAAGGTTAAATTCAGCCCACAGCCTGTTTTTTAAATAAAGTTTTATTGGAACACAGCCAGGAGCATTCATTTATGTATTGCATGTTGCTGTTTTTATACTGCAGTAACAGAGTTGAGTAATTTCAATAGTGGCTCTATGACCTGCATTCCTAAACTATTTTCTGGTAGGCTCTTCAAAGAAATTGTTTGCCTTGTATAAATAATAACTATTATGGCAACATTTTTAGAAATATACATTATTCTACAGACTTGAATGATTTTCCACTTCAAATTATGTCTGTTGTATCACAAAAATACCTGTTGACTATCATTCCTTTGCCCAAGGTTGTCTGGATTTTTTTCTTTTTTTGTAACAACTCGAAGTCTGCCTGTTTTGCTTGCTTTTCAATGTAGCATAAATGGTTAATTGGTTCATTTCACCACCAGGTGGCCTCCTATACTCTATTGTGCTTGTGGGCCACCAAGCAAAGCAGAAAGAGGATCTAATACACTTCTTTCAACTTTGGCTATTATTCTGTTCTTATTAGCACTTCTCTGATGGCTTGCCTGCTCTGAAATTCCCCTATGAACCCTCCAGTTTGTGTTTGGCCCTAAAACATAAATTCACACTGACCTTTTTAAGAAAACGAATTATAAATCAGAGTCAAAACAGTTAAAACAGTAAAAACAAAATAAAAATATTTAAACACACACACACACGCCCATGCGCGTGCGCGCACACACACGCACACGCGCGCGCGCGCGCACACACACACACACACACACACAGCAAAGTGGCTTTTTTTAAAAGAAGCCTGGCTATCACTTAAGAGCGTAACCACGTCTCAGTCTCACTCTCACATGTATACTAGCAGGATTAATTGATCTTGAAGCTTCCTCAAGAAAAGACAAAGGCCACTGCCTCTCAGATCTCCATGTGTTAATTTCTCTTGAAGAGCATAGATGGACTTCATCTCAGTACCCCAGTTTCTTTATGTTATTTTATTCTCTCGATACCCTTTTGAGTTTTCTTTGATCTTATTTTGAAGCTTCACTAAAGACCAGTATTAGGGAAAAATTATTGGAAAACCTTGTGATAAAGCACTAGAGAAGGAGGCCGGATTTTCCTTGAGCAATGACTTTATCTCTCAGGTTTCATTTTCTTCATCTGTAAAGGGGGGGCGGGGAGCAGTGGACTGAGTGGCTCTAAGGTCCATTCCAACTTCAACATTCTCTTTTCAGTGAAAAATCAAAAGATTATTCTAATTAATAAATAGATTGATTTTGCCTATAAGCAATCTGGTAAAATCAGAATTTTAGGAACTTAATTTCAAAACCTAAAGAAACAAACTCATGGGTAAATGTAATTTAGGGGAAAACTACCATAAAACATGCAATTTCTAAATGCCATATTATTTTTTGGTTTATTTCAGGTAGTAGTCATAAATACACATTTTATGAGCCTTCTAAGACCCTTTCTTTTTCATTTTACTTTTATATAGTGATAGATAACTATCCGATTGGATTCTCAACAGTGTCTTTTGCTAAATCTGTCATGGAAGTTCAGCTTTCTCTTTGACATCTTATTTTTCACACGTTTTAATTTTCCTACCTTTTTTCTTTAGGCAGAGTTACCAAATGCTCCTCAAAATTTTTCATAGCATAGAACAGATATATTCACATACATTGACATACAATTTTCCATTGTAAATTGGTCATTTCATATCACATGAACAACCTGTTCTTACCTTCTGTTTGTGTTGCAGTATGTACATCACTGCTTTGTATTTGAATTGTTACATTGGATATCATGGCAAATACAGCTAAAGGAATTTAACTGTCTATGAGGAAAGGACCATAATGATCTTTTAGGCATTTTGGTAAGGAAGAGGCTCATGTTTGAAATCAAAGTCTACCCTGAAAGACCTAATGACAGGCGGTCACTTAAATTCCAAATTCCCTACTGGGGCTACTTCTCTGGAGAGCTGTCTGGTTAAAGGCAGATTCATATTTGCTTGGGGAAAAAATTGATTACAATTTTTTTCCACTTTGCAAACTACACTAATTAGTATCAAATCCAACTAATAATTAATTTATAAAATTTGCATCACTTTCTATGTACCTAAGTGCAAAGATATTTTCTGTCTTAATTCTTTTCTCACATATGTTTTCTAAATTATGTATGTCCATATGTCCTAATACATATATCAGGAATTAATGATCTAATTTTTTTCCCTTTACTTTAAAAGTAAAGAAGAGTGAGGGATGATTCTGTCTGATATTAGCGACTATGAAGATGAGGCGATAAGTATTTGTTAGGTATTACTATAAACTATGGAGAATAAAATAAATGGAAGGTTATCTTATTCCTTAAGTAATTTATAATCCATTTAGAAAAGTAAAACCAAAAAACATGAAATAATAGCAAAGATAGCACATTGTATGGTACAACAAAATAACTGCTGGTCTTTTTAAAACATCTTCATAGAAGAAATGAGATTTGAACTGGGCCTTGCTGGATAGAATATAAATAAGTGGGATGGAGATAGGTGTATTGCAAAAGAATGCAAGATGAGAAAAAAATCTCAAACCTGGGAATTAGTTTGACTCGCTCCTAGGACTTTACCAAACTCAGAAAGACAGAGTGAGGAAAGACTAGCAAACCAATGACAAATCCTAATAGCTATGGTCTGTGTGTTCAATAAAAGGCAATTTTTTTTCTATTGAATATCGAATCCTAGATTCAGTGTTTCACTTAGTGAAGGGAAGTTATATACATAAATATACAAATTAGTGGCATAGAAGAGATGAGAAAAGTTATGCCAAAGGTCATATTTTCTTAGCATGCAACATTTGGATCAAGGTTGAACAAACACTTGTATATAATGCTTATTATGTAAAACGAATTGTAACAGGATCTTTGCATATATTAGCGCATTCAATCCTCAAAGCAACCTTATGAAAGAAGTGTTAATATTATCCCCAGATGAGCAACTAAGGCACGGAATTGCACAGCTAGTAAGCAATACAAGTAAAGTTTAAAAATGGGCAATCTAGTTCCAGGCGTATATTTTCATTTGATTTATTTTTATTTTCATTTCTCTTTTTTTTTCTAGTCCAACTCCTTGAATCTCATTGATTCACAAATTAAAATGTTTGACATGGGTCCTTTTCTGTCACCATGTTCATAGTGATTAAATGATTTCATGTGTACAGGTTTTGAGTAGTGCAGTAGTAGCACTGGGTAATTCCAACATTTTCCCTCTTCCCTTTATTAAGGATAGAGAAAAATAGTAACACTTAGTTGATACATTTTTTAAAAGATGGGAAAATATATATATATATAACATATATTATACATATGTATTGTTTACCTTTCCAGTGATTCCACTCAGATGTGACATTTTATTCTCTAACGTAGATAATAGTTATAATACCTTATCTCTAAGACAGATAATAAAAACAAATGGGAAATTTGCAGTCTTACTTACAAACTGGTGACAGACCAAAACATTTCATTACAAAAGTCAAGAGTTTTCAAATTAAAAACTTTATTTTAAATGCTGAATTTACTTAGAGATCTGAACTTTCATACAAATGTGATTTAATTACTTCTTAAAATATCTGTTGTGAATAAGTGGCGAGTGTATCATTTCCTTGTTTTTCAGATGGGATAACCACAGAAATTCACATGACTTCCTTTAAATCATATAGCAAGCCCCCGATAGAGCAAAGGCAGAAGTAACAGTCAGAGGGAAGATGGTACATAGAGAAGGGGCTCCCTGTCAATGATGCTTAGGGAAAATCCTCGAAGTCATAAGTTTTAGTACTTATTTCTTCTTGAAAGGTTATCTGTTGTTATTGCTGTAAGCTATTCTAAACACCCACATTCAGGTTCTTCTGCCTCTTTTTGTTTCTTTTGTGAATTTTTGCAGTCCTTACACAAAATTTTCAAGTCATCATTTTGATATTCTTTCATCTGGTTATTTTGGGGAAGTCATTCATTGAAGACCTCTCTAGCTGTGAGTTCTTTCTTCTTCTGCAATACTATTTATTTTTACGTAGTTTTTCTGATTCATTTTCTGTAGATTAGATATTGTTCCTCCTATCTGGTTAAACCTTTGTAATTTTCCCTATTTACTTATTACTTTCTCTCCATCTATCTATTCATTTCCATTATTTTGTTCTCTAACTCTTTACTCCTTCTTTATCACTCTTGCGATTAGAGACACACGCATGCTGTTTCTCTTTAATAAAGCTGTTCTAATAAACTTCCTTGAATGTTTATGGTAGACTCCCTTACATAGCTTGAAAAATGCCCAAAGCAGTTATGATAACCCAGGTTTGCTCTTTATAGTCCTAGTTTGTACTAAGAAATTTTTGCCTGTACCCTAGAGCTTCTTTAAACTGTAAGCTGTCGTTCTTCTGAGTGACAGGTATGACTATCAGTGAGAACTCTCCTATTTGCTCTGTTAGCCTACACCTCATGCTATTAAAAATATATGGAAGGTTGAAGGACAAGTGTACATCAAGATGGATCTGGCCATTGAAGCTATAAGGGTGGGGTTTTTAAGTATGTTTCAACTACTCCAAAGTCACTTCGAGTGTTATTCTTGACGTTATTTACATTATATTATCAGGGGCCACCAATTTCCTTAGATTTCCTGACTGATAACTAAAGATTTGTTTTTAAGAATAACAGCATTGTCTAGCAAACTAAGCCAAAATTCCTCCTGAAAATTCTATTTCTGGGTTTTAGCACTATCTTACTTGGGCAAGTCACTTAGCTTCCATATATCAATTTTTAATCTGTGAGACAGAAATGATATTACTAACTGTCCCCATGGGCTTGCTATAAGAGAACAAAAAAGAGAACACTTCGTTGAAATGACAGGCAAGCTTTCTGAGGTTGGGGCAACAAACAGTGCTTAAAGCTTAAAGCCTGAAATCCCTAAAATTTATTTTCTTAAGATCTTTCTCTGGCAAGTATGGACTTGTACCCCAAAGGGAAAAAAAAGGAGAGGCTGGAACAGAAAGGTTTTAAAGCCTATAGCAGACTAGTGTTGAGCTGGAAATTGGACTCAGCCTCTTGCATTCTGATCAAATGTTATTGCTATGAGAAAACACCGAATTCATAAAAAGTGTCCTTAAATATTTAAAGAGCCACTGTCACCATCCTCTTTTCTTGGATACATGTTATAGAAGCTTTTCTTGTGTTAACCATTCCTGGCCATGGGAAACAGTTAACTTTGTTCGTGGTTTCTTTGTAAAACTCAAGAGTAATATTTCTGTATTGTCATTTTGACCTAATAAGTTTTTTACTGAGCATCAAAGTTAAATAAGGCAATCACTACTCATTTCTGTGTACTAATACTATACTTGGCATATATTTCAATAGCTGATACAGGCTCAACTGGTCTTTTTGACGGGAGAATTCAAATGAATAAATATTTCCCAACTACCTTCTATATCCAAGCCATAATGCTGAGAGTTACAGTAGATAAAGAGTGAACAACATATGGTCCCCGACCTTAAGCACTCTGTTGTAGGAGCTTATAATTTAATTCTGAAACCACATTTATTCTCATCTGATGTGAAGGCACCAGAGTATCCTCAACACAGGGGCCTGAGATATCAACTACTTTACTGTACAAGGACTTGGGTAGTCACCAAGAAAAACTCCATTGCATCATGGATCCATTAAGGTTATAGATGTGAAAACCCTTAAAAAAACACCCTACAAAGAAAAAGTCATGATGGGAATGCATAAAAGTATGATGGCATTCCATTTTGGGAATGTTTTGGGAGCAGACAACTTGGAAATGCTTTGATGGCTCTGGCTTAACACCTACTATCACATGGTGAGTTCTGGATCTGCTTCTCAGTGCTGAAGTTTGTAGTCCCTGGGGAATGTTCATTTGCACTGAACTTGAAAAGGTGGTTTTTGGTGACACAATATGGGGGATAGGGCTTTCAGACTTCATTTAGGCCACTAATTCTCAGAGTTCTGAAGTAACCATATTCTGTAGTAATACCTTTTTGATAAACTACAATGGTTACAGTGCTCTACCTTTCATTTTTCTTGTCATCCTCAAAGAAAAAGCAAAATATTCTCTTTGAAAAAACATTACCAACAGAGTTAAGATATGAAATATATAGTCTCTTTCTTATGAAATTAATTTGGCATTATTTTTGAGGTGTGCAGCATCTTGGCAACTGCTTTGGTTTAAAACTCTATGTGATTTGGGAAAAGCACGTTTCAGAATGTTTAATTCAGCGATACAAAAGGCACTAATGAAATATGCATGTATGAATTTTATATCATATTAGTTCCTTCTTTCTTGAAATCTGAATAAAAGCCAAACATCTGGATTACGTTTGAAAAGCCTGAATTTCCAATTTTCAGAGAGATTCAATCTATTTTGACATTGTACACTTAGCCTTAACATTTACAGCGTGCTATTAACATTACTTGCAATTGTAAAAAAAAAAATCCAGATTTAAACAAACTTGGTGCTTCCTAATGCCAAAAATATATTTATATTTGAAATGGCTGCTGCTGCACAACCATATACATTCATAGTTTAGGCTTCATCAGCATTTCTATTATAAATACTTGCATTGAACAGTCCTGCAGTTCAGCTGTAGAGATATGGGGTAAGTTTTGATATATAAATTCTCCTATGGTTGTATATAAAAACAAGCAGCAGTTCATGTATTGCTTAGTTTGAGAAACTATTCATTGATTCAGTGTTTTCTGAAGGTCTCAAATATTCAAGGTACTACATGGTTGACCAAAAAAATGGCAGAGCCCTCACATCCTTGGGGAGTTTATTCTTCAAATTTATAAGACAACTATAAGATTTCTATTTTTATAGATATTTGGGTATATTTTGGCAGCTAGACTAAAGGCAAGTGAATATTTATGGTGATAATTTAGGGAAGTTAGAAGAATGTAACATTGTGTTTGAAGTTTGCATAATAGTAAGCCTTCAGTGGACTTTAATTTACTACACTTAAGTTTTACTGGATTTCTTATACTTACAACATATGTTAGGGAATCTTATTCTTTTGTGACACGGAGAAGAACTAAAGTTGGGAATTTTTTTTTCTCTTCTTATTTTGCTTTATTAAGAAATTTATTAAATTATATAATAGTGCCCAAGTAAACAAAAATAGATGTGTTTGGAGATGTTTGTTTAGTTTGGGAGATGGAAAACAAAAGAAATGATGTTTTTAAACTGGAAACTTTTTTAAAAGAGAAAACTGAGTTTCATTACATTAATTGCAGCTCCAACATTGCATACTCTAACAGATATTACATAATTGCATAACTATTCTTACTATGTGCTGACATGACATTACGACAGCCCTGATATGGTGCATCATAATGAAACCATAATTAGAACAGTCATGATGTATTATGGCAATGATCCACATCATCACTGAAGTGCATTGGAATGCACAGAAAACCCATTGAGATGTGCAAATTTCAACATAACAGCATAACCATGAAGTCTCATAGCATGAAGGAGAAATTGCCATTATGCCTATACTGCTAGCGGCAAGGGTTGTAACACATTTCTTAGATATCTGTGAAAGAAAATTCTATGTTGATGGAAGAAAATTTTTGACTGTGGCATTTATGAAGTTTATGTCTTAAAAAAGTCTACAAGAGGGACCTTGTTGAAACATGGACCTAACTGGCTTCCAGTCAAGATGATAGAGTAGGAGAGTGCTATGCTCACTTCCTCCCACAACCACCTCAAAATTACAACTAAACTACAAAACAACCATTATTGAAAATTGGCTGAATTCTTGCTGAATAGAAGTTCTGCAACTAAGGACATACAGAAGAAGCCACCTCGAGACTGGTGGAAGGGGCAGAGATGCAGAATGGCTGGTTGGGATATTGTGTGGCAATTAAAAATTAGGATGGATATCTCAACTGTGGAGGTCCCCCTTGAGGAGTGAGGGCTTCTCAGCCCAGGGTTCCAGCACTGGGACAAGAGTTCTCCACAATTTCTGGCTTTGAAAACCAATGGAGGTTGTGACTGAGTAAGACAAGGACTGCTGGAGTCCCAGATGCTACCCTTAAAGGGCCCATACATGAATTTACTCACTAATGAATCACTTGTTCTGAGCTCCTGCACTGGAGCAGCAGCTCAAAAGGCACCAGGGACATACAGGGAATAACTGAATTATCTAGCTTCAGAAAGGCTGGAGGGGAAGCTTTCTCCTAGACAGAAGTGCTGGCAGAAGCCATTGTTCCTTTGTTTAGCCCTCCTACCACCCAGCCTGCATATGCAGGTGGGCACTATAGCTGAGTCTCCATCAACATGGCTAACACTATTCACTCTGCCCTGGTAATTCCCTGAGATGCTTCCCCACCCACCTTGTGGGCCTACCTATGCCACTTCTAGTGGCTTTTCCATACAAACAGCTTATCTCACACTGTGGAATTTCTACAATCTCTCAAAGGTTCACAAGCCCCAAAAAAGCAGTATCTTGCCTAAGCATGCCCCATACTTCTTTCTAAGCAGACCCAAGCCCAGCACTAGCAGCAGCTGGACTCAGTTCACAGCTTAGCCTCTTGCAGGTACCTCCAAGCCCAGAACAAGTGGCAACCATCTACAGATCACTTTGTAGCTCCTATAAAGTGACTTGGCAGGGCACAGGCAGTGGCTGAACTTGGCCTGCACCAGAATCCCTCCCAAGGGGCCCCAGAACCAGTATACCCAGTGGTCACCTAAAAACCACACCAGAGCACGACACAACCACTTCCACAAATGACACACCCAAAGGGCAGACTCAGCAGGCACCAGAGCCCCACTGAAGTGAATACTACTCTGTAGGGCCAACCCCTGCAAAACAGCTCCTCCACTGTAGTCACGGCCAGGCCTCACAGACAATCAGCCTGAGGGTCACTGCTACATATTGATGTGCCAACAGCAAAAAGAAAAAAAGAATCCAAAAAAACTGAGGATAGTTTAAGGGGCCTCTGGGACAACATCAAGTGTAACAACATTCACATCACAAGGGTATCAGAAGGACAAGAGAGAGAGCTAGGAATTGAAAACTTATTTGCAGAATAGTGATGGAAAACTTTCCTAACCTGACAAAGGAAATAGACACACAAGCCCAGGAAGCACAGAGAGTCCCAAACAAGATGAACTCAGAGAGGCCCACGCCAAGACACAACATAATGAAAATGCCAAGTTTAAAGACAAAGAGAGAATCTTAAAAGCAGCAAGAGAAAAGCAGTTAGTTTCCTATAAGTGGGCTTCTGTAAGAATGTCAGCTGATTTTTCAACAGAAACTTTGCAAGCCAGAAGGGACTGGCCTGAAATATTCAGTGATGAAAAGCAAGGACTTACAACTAAGATTATTCTACCCAGCAAGCTATCATTTAGAATTGAAGGACAAATAAAGAGCTTCCCAGACAAGGAAAAGCTAAAGGAGTTCATTACCACCAAACCAATATTACAAGAAACATTAGAGAGACTTCTTTAAGATGAAGAAGAAAAGATAAAAAGCATGAATAATAAAATGACAATAACTACATATTTATTAATAATTATTTCAAATGTAAATGGATTAAATGCTCCAATCAAATAAACTAGGGTGGCTAATGGATAAGGAAACAGGACCCTTACATATGCTTCCCATAAGAGATTCATTTCAGATTAAAAGACACACAGAATGAAAGTAAAGGGATAGAAAAAGATGTTTCATGAAAATGGAAATGGGTAGCAATACTTATACCAGACAAAATAGACTTTAAAACAAAGGCTATCATAAGAAATAAAGAAGGACCCAACAATTCCCCTTCTGAGTATTTATTCAAAGAAACACAAAAAATTAATTTGAAAAGACATATGCATTAATATGTGCATTGCAGCATTATTTACAATAGCCAATATATAGAAGCAACCTAAGTACCCATAATATATGAATGGATAAAGAAGAAGTGATATATATATATTATATATACATATATAATATATATATATAATATATATATATATAAAAGTATTTCTCAGCCATAAAGAAGAATGAAATCTTGCCAGCTACAACAACATGGTTGGACCTAGTTGAAATAAGTTAGAGAAAGACAAGTATATGATTTAACTTATATGTGGAATCTAAAAAACAAAATAAATGAGCATACAAAACAGAAACTCATAGATACAGAGAACATTTTGATCATTGCCAAATGGGAGGAGGTTTGGGAGGATAGGTAAGAAAGTAGAAGGGATTAAGAAGTACAAATGATAGCTGCAAAATAGTCATGAGTATGTAAAGGACAGCATAAGGAATATACTCAATACTATTATAATAACTATGTAGGGTATCAGATGGGTACTAGGGTCATCAGGGTGATCACTTCATAAGTTTTATAAATGGCTAATCACATACACCTGAAACTAATATAATATTGTATGACAACTGTAATTGAAAAAAAGTATTTTAAAAATAAATATGGACCTAACTGCATCAATCCTATAGAAGATGCTTCCTATAAAATATTTATCAGAAAAGGACCAGAAAGGTTTCATTTAATATTTCAAATTTAATGAAATACTTCTCTAAAGTAAAGCAGATTGATGATGAATTGAGGATTTTCAGTTAACCTTGGCTTTTCTTTCTCTGTGTCCTATCTTGAGTTTAGACTTTATAGCTCACATTTTATGTGGTTGTCTTTATTCCATTGTTGTTCTCCTAGGATTGTCTGCATAAGAATCTTACATCTGAATCCTGTTCCAGCAAATGACAGCTACTCCTTAACTTTGTGATTTTTGGTCTTGGCATTTCTTCTACATATAATAATGTGATTATTATGGCTGATCCAGTGAATGTAGGCCCCAAGAAACTCAACTTTCTAAAACAGAGAAGAACTTTAGACTCTATCTTCTAGGCCAGTCCTCACTTCATGCCTCATTAACCCACAAAATATCCCAATGAGGTAGACTTCTCGTCTCTGCCTAAATACTGATGGTGAGTGGGAACTCACTGCTGCCCAAGCCACATTCCTATATTCAACCTTAGATCCTGGACTTGACTTCTGAGGTCAGATGAAACAGATTAATATTTTCTATATAAAAGTCCTCTAAACATTTAAAGTCGACTAACACATCCTTTCCTCTCTTCTCTCATCTTCAATTCTTGTTTACCCCTTGGCTGAATATCTCTAGCTTCTTCGATAGATTGCTTCTTGTAGTTTTGAGCCTTCTCCCTTCCTTGAGTGCTCTTCTTTGGACATTTGATACATTGTTTACATCCCTCTTGGAAAATGGAACCCAACCAGAACCAGGGCTGTAGGTTTGGGACTAGTAAGCCATAGGCAAGCTGATCTACCTATTACCTTTCATATTTTTGAAACACGATTGCTATTGCGTTTGCCTCAATTCAGCCCAAAATCATGTTCCTTTTTTTTTTTTACATTTACATTTACCTTTCATTGTTTGTTGACTCATTGAACATGAAAACAATTGAAGCCTAGCCACTTCCATTCTTTATGCAGTTTTTGTATTTTTATTTTTATTTTTCGATAGAAGGAAGAAATGATTGTTAACTCTGTCTTATTTGTCATATCTTCATCTTAGATTTAATCTAGTACGCCAGCATGCTGTGTTCTACTTAGAATCTAATATTTAAAATAGATATTAGACAATAGTGCTAGTTGCCTACCAATCCAGATCCAACATAGAGAAATAGATTGGCCTGTACAGTGTTAAAAGTTTTAATTCAACATATAAAGATCATGAGATTTCACCTAAAAAATATTTTTGTCTTCTCTTAAAATATATACCTGGCCATACAGACCCATATTGAGGCCGTATTCCTACATGGAAATAGTTAGCAGAGCTGGCTGAGTTGTGGTTACCCCTTTTAGATGGAACTTATGCTCTCCCATCCTCCGCAGTCCATACTGCTTCCTCTTATTTTCCCTTCACTGGGATCAAATGTTGGTAATCATCATATTTATGTATCGTTTTTCTTTTTGTAGAGAAAGTAGTTCTCTTTTCCCATGACACTAGCAATAGTTGGCAGATAAAAGATAGAAGATGACTTATCTGTGCTCAACTCAACTCCTTTACATTAGCTGCTAGGTAATGGGGTGCTGGAGCTGGCTCGTGCTGGCTTGTGAGAACTGATTGTTAAAAATTCAGGAATTTTGCCAGCAGTAACAACCTTGATAGCTCGGAATCTTGGTAGCATGGACTCTGCCATGGTGGGAGTATTTACTCTAGAGAATCAGCAAACACTATAAAAAGGGATCCCCTTCCCCGCCCCAGCCAGTTTATTGTTGTACTACTACCAGTAGGTATTTGAGTTTATGATCTCTGAGCTAAAATATTTACTATTCTTTATTGATCATTGAGTTTAGTATAATCTGGCAATCTGATCAACATGCCAATACACATATTTTTTACTTATATGTCATTAATATAAATATTATGTAAGATTAGACCAAAAAAGAGTCTTTGATATAACATAGGCATTAAGCAGTGGTCTTTACATATGGTTGTTTAACAGGTTTTCAACAAAACTTCTTGTACTTCTATACTTCTCAATGACTGAATCCTTCTACTCAGGTTAGGCTTATGAAAATCTAATAGAAGTACATATACCTGACCCAGGAATTCACGTCCTTGCTATAGGGATTTAAGTCATTAGATTTTGGGTGTATGATCTTAGCAATTTAATTATGTTTAAAATCTGGTTAGTAGTGTAGTAAATAACTGGTATTGCTACAAAATTGCATTGAGAATGTAATTGGATTGAATTTCTACACAAGTTGACACTCAATTAAAATTTCCATATAGCCAATGAGTTAGCCAGTTTTTGGCCAGGGAGCTAGAACAAATGCCTTTCTCCTAAGTTGATCACTTCAAACAGCAACATTTATAATAAAGTCAAATCAAGCTCAATGCATTAACTAAAATTTGAGTTTGGCTTATCAAATAACAGATCAAAAACAAGAAATAGACTAGAGAGCACCCACAATATTTTCTCCTTAAATTCTTCTATTTTTATTGACACTGGAAGAAAAATAACACATTAAAACCTCCTTACTGAATTACTGTCCAAAACCAATAGATCCATGGGGCTCGTTCAGCTAAAAGCCACAACAGACTTTGTAATGCAATGATGTAATCTTGGCTTTGTGTCATTTATATTCAACCTAAAAAAAAAAAAAAAAATTCCTGAATAGACAGGCTGACAACAATATTGTTCGTTGTGGGTTTTTATTTGGATTCCTTCCAAATGGTTCACATGCCTTCACAGTAACACATCATGCCCGCTTATGTTTTTGCCTGAATTCCAAAGTTTTCTCCTACTAGCTTTCTATTTTTCTTTTAAGGTCTCAGTTATGTTTGTAAAACTAACCAGCTCCACCACAAAATTAGGATGTATCTTGCAGAGTGCATTCATTTTACTTTTTGCATATTTTTCCCGAGGTCATGTCAAGGTTAGTTTGAATTCCATCCTACATTAAGACTTCTTTCACAGCTATTTAGCTCGGCAGCCTACTCCCCGCTGGGGTCTGCCCCTTGGGCACGTCAAAGCTTCAGACCTGACAAATCACACACAGATGAAGCTGTACAGTTTTTTAAACAGTTTCATCAGTAACTTTTTTCTTTTTCACTATCCTTCATGTTGAGATTTTTTTTTCCTCTAAATTACCATTTCAGGAATGTTGATTACTATTTGAGACAGTTTGTTTTTACATCAGAGTTGCACACTAGCAATATTATTTATTTTATAGTAAATCATACTAATAGTCTTCTAGTCACCAAGATTACAGGCCAAGAGACCTACAGACTATTCCTGACTAGTATAACTGTAATTCCATTATTGAAATCTATTTGTAACAGGAAGCTTAGTGTTGGAAAGCTAGCTATATCACAGAGTCTACCAGAATCAAAAAATGTCAACCAAAAAACTGCATCGAGTTTATAATATATGCATTCAGCCTGGAAATGTTTCTCAAATAGTTAGGAATGTGCTCTTATCAGTATTTTAGCAAATTGTGAAACTAATGGTGCAACTTCATTTCCTGTTTAATTGATGAAGTTAAAATGCTTGGTTGCTAATGAGTGTATTAGCAAACAATGTCTCCTTTTCAGGCTTAAGTAGATCAGGATTTTTTTTTTAAGCAGCTTACTGTCCTTATTTTTATATAATGAAAAATATTGACTGCCACAAAATTGCTAGATCAACTGAAGAAATGGTGTAATTATTGCTGTATAGTCATTTTGGCAATGTCAAACGACCAGATTATAGTTTTTAGTTCTCGCAGTAGAAAATAGTTATTTTCTTTTACAAACAGAGGCTTTTCATTACATTTTCATTCGAGACAAATAACACCTGAAGATCTTAACTGCAGACTAAGCAGAAAACTTAAAAGTGAAAGAGAAAAATTATATTTGAATGATTCTCTTCTCCTCACTCCTTTTTTTTCCCTCAGTTAGTTCAGTATGAAAGTACCCAGCAAAGAGTTCTATGAAAGGTTGCTTGGTTGAAACTAATTAAAGACAGGTCTAAATAGAAAAAGAAAAGAAAAGGGATCAAAGGAATTACATTTGGTGTCAGGATGTTGTTTGGGGACATTTTATTTAGATTTTTGTAATTCTAATCCAGGAAAATGCTCAATTCTGAAAATGTCCTTTTGTGCCATAATTCCATATATGCGTTATTTTTGCAATAAGATACATGTCAACAGGCAAACATCTTGAAGAAATCATTTCGGCATTGGCGTATTAACACATTATGGTGAAAAGAGAGGCTTGTGCTTTTCACGCAGTGCATTTCAGTCTTCAATTAATGTGAAAGCACTACAATGCCTATGCAACTTCTCTTGCCTAGTGGTGCACCATTTATCATTGCAGTTTTACATTGACCTTGACACCCACTTCATTAGAATAAAGATTGTCTACCATTTAGGTTACATTGTTCCTCTGCACAGAGACCCCATGCAAATTTCTGTTCAGATAGAAGAGCTGCGAGGCTGTCAGAGGTCATCTGCATTAAATGATTGCAGCTATTTTCCAACTGCTTCTTTTCATTCTACTCAATTCAGACTAGGAGGATCAATCAAGTCCTCTGCCTGAAACAGTGGGACTGCTGGGAATCTAACTGTTTTTGGTAGTAGTGGGTATGCTCTAAACAGTATTAAATATTTAATATAAACTCATTAAAGGCCATGCAAAGGCATCAAGAAGATACCAAATTTATAGAAAATCTAAGTGGTTAGAGAACCTTTTAAAAAATAAATAGAAAAATAATTTTATAATTTTAAAGAGCATAATTACAATAGTTCTTAAAATTAGTAAATCTTTCCTATATGACACTTTTTTCTTGCCCTTGACTTGGGTACAGAAGGCACGAGATGGGCAGGCTTGGTGTTCTTAGGCAGTATCTTACATGAAATTGGCATGAAAAGTTTTCAGTTATTGGTGTTTTATTTTTGTTTTTATTTTTGTTCTATAAGAATGAATTCTGCTCTGCGTATTTATTTTAAAAGCTTAGGTATTTGTTATGTAAAAGAAATGATTGGAGAAATAAGTTGCCAGGTTTCCTACTTAAGTTTTCTGAGTGATATAATTGGAATTAAATTATTAATGGGAGATACTTTAAAAAAGATTGTTTTATGATCTTCTATTAGGGAATTTGCAATTCATTTTAATATTTGTAGTTTGATTTATATTAAAGATAATGCAATCTATGTCCAATTAACAATACATGGCCAATGTAATGTGATTTCCAGATCATGCAAATGGAATAAGCTAGAAGAGGGGGGAAAACTCAATTCTTAACCTCAGATGTAATTTGCTGTGTGAGTTCTGGCAATTTTAAATGACATTGCACTTTTTAATTTTTTTCCAAAGGCTCAGCAGCAAATTTATCCCAATCAAGAAAGCCTATTATTAATTTACAAGGACAATTGTAGGAGTCTTTATAATTTCTCTGTGCAATTATTCGCCATAAATTGCTAATGGTAAAATACGAGGAGTTTGCAAGAAATAACGACTATTATTTGTCTTGGGCTTGAACCCTCTTCTTCAGTCTTGAACGCCTTCCTGAGGTGTTGGTGATATTAGCTCCATGTGAAACATCACATGCATTGTGAGATGCTGGACACTGGTGTTCCCAAAAAGGGGGCAGCACAAGAGCTGCTGCGAAGGCGACGCTGGCCCCTAGCAGATTCCTGCACTCGGCATGTACAGCTGAGCCGTGGACCCTGGACTTTCATATAAAAAGACTCTTTGTTCACCACTGAATGGCATTAGGCATGGACTTGCTGAGGGGCCACCATGAAGCCTCACATGAGGAGGGAAAACACTAGCCAGAAAACACAATATGAGAGTCATAGACAGATACATTCCTGCCTTTTTTTTGTACAAAAATGCATATTTTCACACATCGTTTTGCCAGTAGGTTGGTGTTTTGGTGCGTTTCTAGCATATGCTTTCTTGTTGCTAGACTAAAATACATTTCATTTTCTCAGTGTATTTTTTTTCTGTCTTTCTACTTATTTGTTGTGTGTTTATGATGAATCTATAGGTATTTGTTGTATTACTTTAGACTGGGAAATATATTCAGATATCTTTATTATTATATCTGTCATTCTGATGACTAGATCATTTTCCTTGCTTTAATTCTTCCTAATATCAAGTCACATAAAGCCCCGTTAAAATATAGTGTGAGACGTAAATTCTCAAACCCTGAAGACACAGAATCTGACAGCCCTATTCTAATAACTGAGAAAATTCTTTGGTTTAATTCTTGTATTTCTTGTAGCCAAAACTTCACTCTCTGCTCAGCAATGTCTGGTCTCTTTTCAGCATAACCAACAGAAGCACCATACAAAAGTCTTACAATGGATGTCTTAATCTCTCTGTGTGCTTTTAGAGCATTATTTTGAATTCCATCATGCTGCCTTTTTTCTTTCCTCTTCTGAAGTTTTATTACAACAGCAGAATTCCCAGGGAGCTTTGGGGGCAAGGTTCACATAATATAGCCCTGAAGTTTTGCTTAGGTGGAATCCATCCCCCAATCCTGGCCATCTTTTGATGATCTTTCTATTTCAAAAAGATTCTGTGGATAGAGTCTTATAGCATTAGCTGTATGTAGTATATTTCTTTATTTTTTTATTTACTAGACAGTGAGCATCTACAACCCTTTCATGATGCTTTCTTTCTCTGACCTCACAGTGACAAGGCATCTTGTTCTTTAACATTGAGGGAGGCAGAAAAATGCTTGAGTTGCTCAATGTGTGCCTTCTATACCAGTTTCAAAATGGCTTATTCTTCTGGTTTCCATGGTGACAATTAACACTGTTTCAAGGCATTGTTCCAGTCTCCATTTGGGCAGAATTTTCGGTGTGATTTTTAACAAAAAAAAAAAAAAAAGGTTCGAGAAGGGAAAAAAGCCTAGCTTTTAGCATAACTGTCAAAAAAGTTATCTCAATCAAGTCTTCATGCATTTCTAATTATATTTACTTCAGAAATCCCTGTTTTTGCTAGCTTTGTTTTATAATTCAATTTTAGCATTTGTGCTTTTAAAAAGTAAACATTGAATAAGAATTTTCTAAAAACTTCTTTATTACTTAGTTTAAAAGTAGGCTAGTGTCTGTAGTTATTTTTAACTCTGTTTTTTAAGTTTTCTTTATATATCCATATATACACACAGGAGTGGCATTTAAAATAGGAGTGACCTATGTCTTTAATTTAGATCATTCACATATCTATCATGAGGCTTCATTGGTCAAAATTGAATTGGCCAAGCAAATACACTTAATAATGTAAATATGCCCTTTCAATAGAGTATATTTTATTTTTGACTAGACAGAGAAGTCTACTGCAGGTGCTGTGGGGAAATTAAATATTGGATGCTTATTTACCTTAGCACTCAAGAAAAGCCGTCTGACTTTAACTTTGTTAATCTCATTTTTGGCTATTGAAGAGCAGTCTATATCACAACATCCCCAGACTACAGGACACAGTGGGGCAGCCTCTGCTCATTTACTGCTGTGGGTGGAATGAATATGAAGATTAAATTATCTTCTCACCACAGGATAAAGTAGCCCTACTTGATAGGATGACCAGGAACTGATAGAGCTGGCAGTTGATTCTCCCTGCCTAATGCTTCTGAAAAGATGTTGGAGAGGAAAGAGCAAAAATGTATTAGCATCAACAAAAATATAACCCTTCTGACATTATTACATATACAGCTTGATGCCCTAAATCATATCTGATTCAACCTTCATAGTGCTTCAAAAATTAAATATTTCACCTAAAATTGCATGGCATTCTAGTATCTTTCACGCACATACCAATACATCTAACAATTAGCTGGATTCTCTTAGCTTTTACAGTTTGAAGGCATTGTCCATCAATCACATCTTTCATCAAGCTGTTAATATGGTAGGTTACATGGTGACAAAGACAGCATACATAAGACAAGATTTTTTAATGTAATAACCTTTTATAATAACTGTTGCAGTGACTACTTGTACCACATTTCACAGAGAAAATTATTTTATTATATCTAAAATGAAATTAATCATTTTTCATATTTTTGTCATTACAAGACTATCATGTTTACAGGGCACATTTAAACTGTTCTCTTTCTTTATTGACATGCTGTGTAGGAGCCATTCAAAGTTGGGATAAAAAAGGGAGATGAGCTTGTCATCGGTGCAAATGAGAACTGGTCCAGACTGCTCCCAGGTGGCATAGCCAGAGGACTCCCTCTGTCAATTAATGTACATGGCATAACCTAAAGATTTGGTATTCTTCCACCTGCCTGAGATGCTGTTTCCCCCAATATTGTGTCAAAGAAAATTTACTGAGTTAATTATGTAAAACTTTGTCAGCAAGATCATCTTTTGTTGGGTATCTAATTACATAAAGCAGATTGCCCTCTACTCCAATCATCACTTGGACACTGTGTTAAAACACTATGTAGGTTTCTAGAACACTTGTTGAATGTAAAGTCCAGAAAACTCGAGTGGACAGTGTGTTTTCTAAGTGGTGAAGTAACATAGTCCTGGTGATTGCGTGCCATTAGAAACATAATCAGAATTTCCATGTATTACAGGCCAAATTCTAAAAGAGCTCTAAAGCAACCCTTAATTTTTTTCATTATGCATATTCATGTAATTTTGGATACTCTGACACCATGATCAGCATTCATTATTACTACGAAATGCTTTAAATCACCTTATTTAAAACATTTTGTTCTGTGATCCACAAATGACTAACATTTGGAGAAGTTTACATAATACAAATGATGTGCATGTTTAGTATAAATGAAAGATTAAAATATGAAACTAAAAGTATGCAAACATATGCACACAAATGCTGAGCATCTATTAACCGAAACGGGGATTTTCTTACCTTCTTTTTCTTTAAGCTCCTTCCAATTGTATTTGATATGGGATCTTATATAATATCATGTTTTCAAGGTAAATAAAATCATCCAAGTGCTTGGGCATGTTTTGGACTTGCTGATTTTCCACTTTGCTCAGACAAAAGCTTTTCTTATTAGCTGATAAAGTGCTAAGTTTATCTCAGGGCAATGGAGCAATAATACTATCAAGGACCTCATTGATCTAACTTTTATGCCTCGATGAAAGAAGTTTTGGGATTGCCATTATATTTTGGAACTATGCTAAAATTGTAAAATATGTTTAATATTTTAACTAGAATCTAGTTTTTCTACTTAGAGATGTTTTTATGTGTACATTTAAAATGACAGCCATAGTCATTTATAGCAATCCTTAATATAGGACTTTCTAACTATGAAGTTATCCAAATAGAGTTATTTGAAGAGAATCACCATAGTAACTGTCATAGTAAATAGCACAATGCATTATCTCTAGCAAAACATCTTTTAGGAGAGACTCACTTGGCAGTTTGTTAGAATACAATATATACTGAGAGAGAGGTTTCTGTAGTCAATTGTGATGTTTGGGAATATTTTACAGTAATCAATAAAAAAGCATAGATTTTTAACCATTGCCAAAGCACTAGTTTTCTTTTTCCTCTCTACATGTACCTCTTCTTCAAGTTTACATAGAATTTTTAAGTAAAAGAAAAATGAAAAAAAAATCTTAATTGAGAATTCAGAGAGAACTTACAGGATAAAGAGGAAGTCACACAATTTTGGGGCATCATTTTATTTGTACCATTCTGAAACGGGTCCTTTGAGGGGCAGAGGTGAGAGATGGGCAGCACCCTGGAGCCAAATGTTGACCAAAATTAACTGTTATAGTAAATCCACCTAAACTAGGTATTTTCCTATTTGGAATATTTTAAATTAAACATCAAATGTGTATGTAAAGTTTAGTTTAAAAAGACATAAATCTTAATAAACTCAATGACCATCCCACTGACTACCGTGGCTATTTGTGTATGTGAAATGTATATTTTTAACTGTTTTTGGCAATATTCCTCCACTACTTAAGTTACTGGGATTTAGTCTCCCCGTAAATATTATTAGAAATAAAAACTTTTAACACTTATGAGCATCGCTAACGCTGTGCTCAGAGATTTTCTAAAAGCACCTCACTCCTTAATGATTTATCTTTCCCTTTTCTCATTTTAGCGATACAGTGTGGAGATGTCCATCAGGGACCTGAAAAAGACAGAGCTGCTTAGTAAGGTTGAAGCTCTGAAGAAAGGTGGCGTTTCACTACCACATGATCTCCTTGAAAAAGTGGATTCAATTAATGAAAAATGGGAACGGCTTGGGGTATTTGCATTTTTATTACTGTTTGTAGCTTATGTGTACATTTTTTTGTGTAGTGAAGTACTCTATCTGTCTGATTTCTAATTTGAGGCACAAATATCTCTCTCTTTCAATTCACTACCTACATTTCAAACAAGCTATTCATACTATTATGGGGGAAAAACACTGCTTTTCTTCTTCTGTTGATTTTTTTCCTCTCAGCTTGTCTCCTCTCAGATTTTAATAATTTTGGTTCTTTAATACATAAAAAAGTAAGTAAAATATGCCATGTATTATGGGTATGCACCAAGTCAACTATAATACAGTATATCTGATATACGCTGTCATGCTTGAATGAATGTTAATAGAATTTATTCTGAAGGTACATGTTAGAGACATCCACTGTTTAACTATTTACTGTACCCTTTAGATGAAAAGTAGAGTTGTCACTACAGCTTTCAAGTAACACTAAAGCCACCAAAACAAAGATGCAAATTTGACCCAAATCTGAATTGCAGAATTAAATCAGCCTCTGTTTTGTGCCTCAATTTCCAGCTCACTTTTAACAAAAGACAAAAAAAAAAAAGTTTCATGTAATTCATTTCATGCAATGATGGGCTGGGTCTCAGCCAAAGACTGAGATGCAAGAATCTGGCAAAAAGGCAATATAGAGAGATTCTGTTACCCAGAGACCAGGATGGCACTGTGCAGGAGACAGTACTGTCCTTTTGTTGGAAGACAGCTGAGAGAGAGAGGTTAAACTGTATTTTTCATCAACTTCTCTCCTAAATTGCCTTCACTTCAAATCAAGGGTAAGCTAAATTTGTCAATTACTTAAATGATTAATTATAACAGCTAAGTATGGGTGGTGTCAGTTATGGAACCTAATTTTGCATGCCTTACATTTCCTGCCTTTTTTTTTTTTAAGAAAAATTTTTAAAGAAATAATACTCCAAAAATATTTAGAATAAAAAGCCCTCCGTGTACCTTGATGACTTGGAGGAATGCCAGTGTTCAGTTTCTGCCATGCTTAATCTAGGTGATTAAAAAACCACAAGTTTAAATCCTTGCTTTCTTATCTAGATTCACTACATTCTGCAGTTGTGCAAAGTAACTTAAAACATTGCAAGTTTTTGCTCTGATCTATTGTTACATTACTTTTTAATAGTAATTAATAGCTTTCACATAATATGGTGATTTAAACCAGAACCTACCAAATTCTACAGAATTCATCGATCTCATACAGGAGAAATGTGCTTAGTGTATGATATTTTAAAAGGTGGTTTACTAAATGAGGACAGCAACTTTATGTGCTTCATAAAGCTATAGTCTATTTATGTACCAATAGAACTATAATTCTTTCTAATTTGATAAATAGTTAACAATAATTTTTTTTGAAAATTGTTTGAAGTATGTCATTTATTGCTTTCTCAACAAAAATTTTAAATCCACATAATATTAAAAAAAGAAACAGAATATTTGGTTATCCTCTATGAGTAAAACATCTTAAAAATTGTTGCCGTTTTGACAAAAATATCATTTGAATACAATATGCAGAGTTTTGTAATGATTTAGGGGGAGAGAAGGGTGGAGGGAAGATTTTAACAAAACCTGTGCCATGCTAACACCACCAGGCATACTCCTTTAATTGGCATGATTACATTTTAATTGGCATGAAAAAAATTTTAAAGACAAGGATTTTAACTTCTAACAATAGTAAAATAGAGGGATATGGTTTTTAATATTACTTTCATCTAAGGTGAACAGTGTGGAATGGAAATACATTAGAATGAAATGTCAGTGGTGCGTACAGTTTAATCTGTGAAATTTTGTCCCCTGTGCTGCATATTACTCTGTCTCAATTGCATATTAAACAACCCTATCAAGGCAGGCATTGGCATCTGCTGTGCTGACACAAATTGTGAATTAAATGAAATTGATGTCCTCTGTCGTATATTTATGAAGACGGACCATTCTCTGAAGTATTCTGTTTATGAAGAATTTATGATTGCAAACTGTTCCAGAACAAAAAAGTGGCAATAAATTCTTTTTTGTGACCCTACCCTCCAAGGGCATTGATTTCACCTCCTGCTGCTACTTTTGTTACAGCATAAAAACAATAGCTAAATCTGGATTCCACTGAGGATCTTCAAATTATCAATATTTGCACCATGAAAATATAAGGGTGTTGGCGAGAAAAGCTATTTTTCTCTTACGATCTCCGAAAGATATTATTTACAGAACACTACACAGTAGATGAATGTTTGTTGGCTTAATTTTACTTGTGTTTTAAAGCTTATCTTTGTAGGTTTAATTCATCATTATAGATTAACTCTTACTGATTTTCCAAAGAGAGTGTTGAAAAAAAAATAGCCCTCCCCAATTGCGTCTTCATGAAATAGTAGTTAATCTAAGAAAGCTTCTAGCATAGTGGATTGGGACTTATTTTAACACATATATTGGAAAGTCTACCATCCACAAATGCTAAGTGGGAAGAACTGTGGGGCTGAACAATTTCCAAGTCAGGTAAAATCAACAACAGCACCAAGGAGGCTACCCCTTCTTAACAGCCCTCAGTCACATGGTTTGGGGAATTGTACCAAACCAAACAAAACAATACAAAAGGAATTTAATTCTCCATGCACAATCTACTCCTGGCCTCTTTAGTGTATTGATTAAACTCAGTCTTCTATCTCTTAAAAATTTTATGCAGAGCATTTTTTACTATAAACTCCCATCAAGAGATTTCAAATGAATTTTTATCAGTGACCATGGTGAACTTTTGGGTCAAAACTTCTTTCTGTTAATGGAAATTATAAGTGAACGAGGTCTTCTTAAGCCTCTAGTGGTAGTCAGAACAACACACGTTGCTTAAGAATTCGAATCTTACAATGGACAATGAGCTAATCTGAACTGAATGTCAGTCACGAGGTGGCAGGTGCAGCTGGCCACCTTCCAGGTGGCCCTTGTTACCAGCCAAACTGTGATATGTGTTTGGTACCTAAGCTAATCTATGTTTTTGTTTTCTGTTTTTGTTTTTGTTTTTAATTTAATGCATTAGAAAACCCTAGGAGAGAAGATCCAGGACACAATGGCAGGGCACAGTGGGTCGGGTCCACGTGACCTGCTTTCTCCTGAAAGTGGAAGCCTGGTAAGGCAGCTGGAGGTCAGGATCAAAGAACTGAAAGGGTGGCTCAGAGATACAGAGCTTTTCATCTTCAATTCCTGTCTGAGACAAGAAAAGGAAGGAACAATGAATGCTGAGAAACAACTGCAATACTTTAAGGTAATAAAAAAACAATCAAAGTTGATAAAAAGCTTTCTTTATGGCAGGGATGAAATATTTATCAAGTACATAAAGTATTATACCCATGTATCTATGTATCACTGTGCACTTAAATGTTTCCTTGAATTTATAGACACCCTCCACATTTCTTATATGCCTGTGTGTATATAAAGATGAACATTAAGCATATCAAATACACATTGTATAGGGGAAATCTCTGCTGCTTGTGTGTTTTGTACAAGGCCTGTGGAGGGAGGGCTTTGATAAATTAAAAGCAGATCAGCAAACACTAAAGATTACTGAGGACTTTGAAAGGCAGACCTAAATGTTCTATAAATAATGGGGCTAAATACTTCCATAGATTGTTATGATAAAAGCACATGATTTAATTGAAGACCATTAATGATAATAAAAGGAAACATGATTTTTACATATGAAAGAATCAACTCTTCATGGAAGGAAGAAATAAAAAGGGTTCCTACATTGTAGGCATAGTCCATCATAGGCCGATGCCAGCTTTTAGCAGGACAACTGTGTATGTGGTCACTGTACGTCTGTGAAGAAGCACTTCCCTCTGTTTGTTTCCATGGTTTACACACTATCTATTAAAAAGCAGTTAAAGATTCAAATGTTTTCTCACACTTCTCATGCTAGTCTTACGGCTTGAACTCTCTTATAAAGGCAATGGTTATTTGGGCTCTGGCTGGTGTCAGCCTGAGGCTTTGGGGTTGCAAAACATGAATAGGGTAGCAAGAAATCTTCTGATATGAAAGATCTTAAAGAGAAAGGGAAAAGCCCAGAAGAGCCTCTTGGCACTAGGCAACTTTTTCTTCTCAAGGCCTTCCAGGACCAGGTTCTGTTCATCTTACATCCTCTGCCTTGCAATCTTCCAAGCAGTCTATCAGAGAATTTAGTCCTAGTCTCATGTGGTTCACCTTCCATCTGCCAGACAGGCAGGCTCCCCTTGCTCACCAGCAAAGTCCAAGAGGAAGTACCCTCAAAGGTAAGACCACAATACTTCCTAATAAACTCTCTATATTGTACACCTACACATTGTTTTGATTAAAAACCTCCTCTTGTGCCATTAAATTGACAAGACCAAACTGGAAGTTAGATGAAAGCCTCTTGGAAAGACAAGTGAGTTTTATTGTCTGAAATCTAATATTCAGATGATTTGTTATTTCGTCTCTTCTTGTCTTACCCTAACCCCTTTTGCAGGGAGATGGAGTCTTCAGATATTTCCCTCTGTGTGATTTGAACTTAATAAAAGTTACCTTATAAAGCATCCTGATCATGAGTAGGCGGGATTTTGTCAAATGTATTTTTTCTCTGTAGTATCTATATTGCAGCTTTAGTGAACTGGTTAATAGCCCTAGCCAGTTGTATGACTTCAGTCATGTTTCATGGTGCCTCAGTTTCTTCATCTATAAAATGGGATGCTGGTAGTATTGATCTCTCATGGTTATGAGTTCACATATATCAAGTATTATTTCTACTTTTTATAATGGTGCATTCATAAGGGATAGAAATATCTTAACATTTTAACCTAAAGATGTTTGTAGTAATAATTGGAAATAATAACAGGAAGTTGGTTATTACAGATATTTATATACCTACCTTCCTACCCACATGTCTCATACTTAGATATTTGAAAACAACTTTTTCACATTCATTATTATTATAAGTGGAAACATGAACATTCATTTTGCTGATACTTCCAAAGGACATTAGCTTTATGCTTTAGCTTTGTACAGTGTCATCAACATCATTTTCAGCTAGGTCCTAGTAAGAAATTTAAAAGAGTTTAAGAGACAGAGAGAGACAGAGAGAAGTCTCTAGATTTCCAGATCATTAGATAATTCCTAGGAGTCCTAGTCATTTGCTAACACTTTCTAGCCACCAGGGGTATATTCACTACACCGAACTCATTATTTACTGTGTGCATCTTAGTGCTCGAACATAATCATAGAATTTTAATTTTGACAGTACCAGAGATTATCACATGCTTTTTTATTTTCTTCAAAGATATTTTTTCCTTAGAGCATTTTTATGTTTTCAGTGTCACTATTCATTAAACTAACTGCTTTTACACCCCACTCATTTATTTAGCTAATTTTAAATAATATAGTAAATACAGAGACTTTCCTACCCCAGCCAAAAGGTAGGAACTTGATGGTAATGTACAGCTCACTGTATGGTTTCCCCAGCCCTATTCTGTCCTCTGTTCTCCTCACCTAAGATAATCATGATCCTGAACCTCATATTCATTATTCATTTGATTTCCTTTGATGGAAAATAACATTTTAAATTTTAGTTGTTTTTAACTTTATTAAATGGTAATCATGCTGTATGTTATTTTGTGGACTTCCTTCTTAATTTAATATTATAATGCCAATATTTATTCATGTCATTGAGCATGGCTGTAATTCACTTATTTTGACAATTGTATAATATGCCATTATGAGTGCATACATATATCTCATCTAATGCTAATAGCAACCTATGAAGTTGGTATTAGGATCTTGATTTTGCAGTTCTGGAAACAGGTGCACAGAGGTTAAGTTTTGTATGTCCAACGTCACATACGATGAGTGGTAGAATTAGGTTTTAAATCCAGACCTGTCTGACTCTAAAGCCATTTCTCTGAACTACTATGCAAAATTGATATTTATTGATATTTACTGAATGCCCTTCCATGGGGTGATTCAAAGGAAAAAGAAGGACAGAACTAAATGTCATTGTTTATTTCCTGTAGGTTTATCAGTCACTATCTTTAGCAGTTTTGCCAGAATTGCAAATAGCTTCAGCTACTGAAGATCTTGGGAGATGAAAATATTTGTGTTTTGTTTTACAGTTTTGTACTGTATCAGTGTAAATTCCTTTGCCATGTGTCACTTTTTTAATTGAAACTTTTCAAACTTTCTTTGAGAATATGGAACTCTGATGATTTTTCTTTACTACCAAAGAACTTCGTCCCTTCTAAATTTTTGACCTTGAGGAGTTGATCAGATAAGCTAAGTGGATCTAAGATAATAGTACTTTTTTTTTTTTAAAGAAAGCTTTATGTATGTTTGTTGAAATAAATGTCTTTTCTAGCCAGAATTTTAAATATTTCTGAGCTGTTTACTCTTCATCGCTTAGTGTATGATTAATCAACTTTCTGTTTATTACCACATTCACTGAAAGAATGAAACCAAATATTTGTAATACAATAATAATGTAATGTTTATAACTTCTCAAAATCATAATTGATAAGCATATGCAGAATAAAAACTTTTTACTTATCATAAATTCAAAGAATAGATACCCTCTGCCTAAGTGATAAAGCTGCTCAGATAGGAGCATTATTAAAGAATCTTTACATGTGAGACATCTTTTGCCATATTCTGCCTCTTCTTGAGGGTTCCCAAATGTCTCCTGCTGTCATCGGTCACACAGGAGACAGGCTTTATCTACAGGGTTTAGCTTTATGATTCTCTATCCTCTAAAATCTCAGGCTTTTAACAGAACAAATTCCTTTATATGACCCTCAGAATAATGATAGATAAGCCACAGTGCACTACCCAGGAGAACAGGGAGGGAGGGTGCTGCATGTAAAAAGGAAAACCCATCGCTTTGTAGACACAACTGTTTCCCTCTCAGAGCTTGGTTTGGGATGAGAGAAAAGATCTGGATCTTGAGTTTTCAGAAAAAGAGAAAAAGGAATTGTGGAATGTTTCTTTTTCTTTAAGGCAGTCAGTGTGACACAAGGCAAAAGTCTCCCTAAGAAAGAAAGCACAAGAAGAGACATGAAGGTGTGAACCCAAGAGCCTTGGTACAGAGAGGCAAAGTTGTCGAGGAGTGAACACACTGGGATGGCCAAATGCAGAGAGCACATCAGAGATTTAATGAAGCCAGCTGGCAAAGGGCCCCTTAGAGCTGTGTGCAGCTTCGATGCCATTGGCTGGAAAGCACTACTTTTTAACGATGACCCTTCAGAGAGAAACGAAAATAATTACTTAATCATATGTTCCATGTATCCCATAACCAAATTCATTATTCTAAAGACTCAAATTGGGGAGAAATTATCCATTACCAGTTAAAGGAGGCTGTGGCGCTGGACTGGGCCCAGAACCAGCCTGGGAAGGACAAGCTTAGACCTGCCAAGAGGCTCTATTATCAAGAAGGTGAATAAGTGGAATAGATTTGGTAACCTCACCAACAATGAATGCCCCAAATTTGCTTAGCAATTTAAATTTGACCAGGCTCTTTTATGCATGTATTATACTTAAACTTTACACTAATTATATAAGTTGAAAATTGTAATCATCCTATATATGTTTTTATTTATTTTTATGAATGCAGAACTTGAGATGTGGAAAGTTAATGTGACCTGTTGAGTCCACACAGAAACCAGCAGCAGAGAGAGCAAAAGCCATGGTCTTTGGATTCAAATTTCAATATTCTCCCATCCCGTCATTCATTGACCTTTCAAAGTAAACATTGAAACCTTGTTTTACTCTAAATCAAGTGTTGGCAAACATATTCTGTAAAAGGCCAGGTAATACAATCTCTGTTGCAATGACTCAACTCTACTGTTGTAGAGTAAAAGCAGCACAGTCAATATGTAAATGATAAATATAGTGTGTTTAATGAAACAAATTATAAAATTATTTACAAAAGCAGGCAGTAGGCAGGATATGGTGGACAGGCCTTAGTTTCCTGATCCTGCTCTAGATTACAAAAACTATCAAAAACATGGGAATGGTTATTGTCTGCATTTCTTTTGAGAGGAGGCCATACTAGAATGGCTTTAGGAGGAAGGAAATGTTCTTTTAATAATTGTAACAATGACAACTAATACTTATCCAGTACTCACAAGATGTGAGTAACCGCTTCTAAATATTTTACCTGCGTTCACTTATTTAATCCTCATCATCATCCTGAGGCAGGTGGTTTATTATTCCCTATATACAGATGAGAAAAGTAAAGCAGGGAAAATTGAAGCAAGTTACTCAAGGTCATATAGTTAGTAAATAATAAAGTTAATAGTCAGACCTAGAAAGTCTATTCCAGAATCTCCCACTACTTTGTAGACTCAGTAGTCCCTGGGTCAAAGATCTATTTCCGAAAAAAGAAAAACACATTACGGTTGTCCTCCCTTATCTGTGGGTTCACTTTACATAGTTTCAGTTACTCATCGAAAATCTTAAATGAAAAATTCTAGAAAGAAACAATTTATGTTTCAAATTGCGCACTATTTTGAGTATCCTGACGAAGCCTTGTGCCATCCCACTCCTTCCTGCCTGGGACGTGAATCACCCCTCTTTGTCCATTGTATCCACGCAACATAAGCTACCAGCTCAATTGTCAGTAGCCATCTGTGTTATCAGATTGACTGTCGTGATATCACAGTGCTTGTGTTCAAATAACCCTTATTTTACTTAATAATAGCCCCAAAGCATAAGAGTAGTGATGCTGGCAATTCAGATATGCTAAAATTCTTCCTTTAAGTGAAAAGGTGAATATGGTGCAATAGGACATTTTGAAAGAGAGCGCCTGCATCACATAACTTTTATTGCCATATATTGTTATAATTGTTCTAATTTATTATTATTGTTACTAATTGCCTATTGTGTCTAATTTATAAATTAAACTTCATCATAGTTATGTGTGTATAAGACAAAACATAGTATTTAGAGAGTTTGGTTCTATCTGATTTCAGGAGTCTACTGGGGCTTAGGAACGTATCCCTCTGCAGATAGGGGGGACTACTGTAACTGGTGTCATACTTTATTGTTTCTCATCCCATTTCTGAATAGTTTACAGCTGGAGGAAATCAGTAAGTCAATGTTTTAAATCTTGGAACTCAAAATTTTTAGAGTAGGGTGTTTAGAAGGATTTCAAATTAATTATGAATCGTGGAGCATTACTATTTACTTGGAAAGAAATATCTTTAATATACTTTCACAAAATAAAGAGATAAACAAGAGTTAAACACAGTTTATGTGCTTTAAGAAATATCTTCCCAAATCTCATTGTGTAATTTCCAGAAATAAAAATAGGACCAATCTAGTCAAGACATTTAGGGGGAATTTCCAATGTCCAATATAACCAATCTCAAATGGCGCTATAAATAATCATACTTTCCGTGTCCCCCAAAACACACATTTTTAAGGAGATTAGGTTGAAAGACAAGAGAAAATATTTTGGAGAGTTTGAGATTTAAGAAAGGAGGCTTTGGTTTCCTCGGGTCCTGGGTCATCCCTACTGCTGTGTCCTGGAGCCATTATAGACTTTGTGATGATGCTGTTGGCAAAGCTGCAAACAAAGAATCACAGTAATTCAGTCTGGTTGTCACAAAAGCATGCAAAATGCTTTCTAAATCGACAGACGTCAGATAGGATTTAATCCTTTTTATATATCCTAGGTAATTTAAAAAAAAACACTATTATATTAACCACATGTTTATCAAAAGAAAATACTGAATTCAGATTTTATCAGATATTTATTCCCTACCACATATAAAAAATCCATCACTTAACACTTCTTTGGAAGTAATTTAAGTAATTGGATACAATCTAGAACTGCCTTGTAAAAATAATTGGCTGGGTTAAGGTTGAAATTCAAAGATAGATTTAAATAAATGTTATTCACACTACCATCTGGGGATGGTGGGAAGACCACAGGATTTTTATATGCAGTCCCAGTGCAGCCTTCTAAAATAAAAGAAAATGAAACAACAAAAGCCTAATTCTTTCTGAGTACACCTTTTACTAGAATAAGATGCTGAATTATTTCTATCACGTGAGGGGTTCTGCCCCGGAGTGGATGTGAAGATATAGCCATGTGTTGATTGTATTACTGCTGTCAGATTCGTGGAACTTGAGACTGGTGCTACTCTAGAAAGATGAGGGAGATCTCCATCCTTACTTCACTGCTTCCTAGAAAATCAGACAGAACTGCATTTAGGCTCTGAAATGTGATGAATATTTCTATTCTTAATTGATTTTTTAACATTACTTAAATGTTGTTTTCATTGTTAATAAACTTAAATTAAGAAGAAACTGGAAGAACAAAATTGCAAAGATGTCTTCATGTTCTCTACTTAGGTAAGTGTAGGATTAGAGCAGTGAATCTGATCCATCATAGTGCAGAGGCTTAAGCATGTGGGTTCAAGACGGTTGGGTTTATCCTGGGTCTACCTATTTAAAATCCGTAGTTTCCTTAATGCTTCAGGTTTTGCATCTTTAAAATGGGAATAATAATAGGTAGCACTTACCTTGTAGAGTGGTTATGAGTGTTAAATGAGATCATATATATGAAAGCTGCTTAAAATAGAGCCCACCTCATAAGAACTCTATCAGTATTATAATTACTATAGCATAAGTCTGTTCTTTTTAAGCCTCTATTTTTAATACAGCAGAGTAAACCCATAAAGAAAATAGATAAATAGTAAACATATAAAGAAAATTTTATAAGGTTTCAATTACTTCAGGTCAGTTGTATGATCTATAAGAAATAATTATGTATTAGTTGAATCATTGACCTATGACCATTTAAAAACCCCAAGAGAACTGTTTTCTTCAGAGACTAGACTAAAAGGAGTTAATATACTTCCTAAATTTGCCCTTTGCTATAGAAAGGACAGCTTTTTGGGGATGCAGAAAACAAGGTCCCAGATTTTTAAAGGAGGGTCTCCACACTAGTAGTCTACTCTCCAGCTTTTGTGCAAAGTGTAAAAACAGTTACTTCAGGGGCCATTTTCTTCACTACTTTATGTCTCCCTGGCCTTTTGTAAACACTCCTTTTGTATCTTCCTCATATTTCTACCAAATTATCACCCTATACACACACACACACGCGCGCGCGCGCGCGCGCACACACACGCATGCACACATGCACAATTAGATTTTCACTTAAGGAGACAAACAAAATTTATTTTGTTAGTGTTCCTATCGAATTGTCAGTCATCTTCTGTAACTGCTACTACTTCATCCTTATATAATGTACTAGTTAATAATTTATTTTTAATAATTTACTAATTAAAAAAATATTCAATATTTTCACTAGGCTCTGTTAGTTGGCAACATTTTGATCTAGGATTTTCAGTTGTGTAATCTTGGTAAATAATATCTCTCTTCTTTGCCTTATTTGTAAATTTAGGTTTTTGGATTGAAGGACTTCACTTCAACTCTAACATTCTGTGATTCTACAATAGCCAACTTTTTCCATGGGTAAATTTATTCGATTATAGATGCCATTCTATTCTTCTAAACAACACTTTCAGCTTGGCACAGAACTTCTGGTTATATAACCAATTCTGTATACCAGGATTAGTGTTTACTTCATTGCAAATGATGCCTCCGTAGGACAAAGGCATCTTTTGAACCAAAGTTGCAGTGCTATTGCCTTTGGCACTATGGTAGCCAGCTTCCCTTTTGTACCCATTTCCTTTCTAAAATTATAATACCTTTGTAATTTAAATAGAGATGCTGATCTAAAATGGAAAAGAAAAGGTCTTCCTAGTTATGAATTTCAGTGAGGATAGTGGTGTAGGCAACATGAATATGAATATATATATATATATATATATATATATATATATATAATAATCATCAAGACTTGGTTGATTTAAAAGTAGAAAGAAATATACTAATAAATTGCTGGTGCAGTGATGACAAGCAAATGTACAGGTCTGTAAGAAACAGAAGACATAAAACTCTTGGTTAAAATTAAAAAATAGGTTGAAGAAATGGAAGATTTGAATCTAACAAAACTAACCAGAGACCCTGCAGTCAGAGGCCTAGACTTAATTCCTTTCTCATCTCTTAAGTGCCTTGAAGTCCTTCACAACATAGCTAAAGGCTCAAAATATCCTTCCTGTCCTTTTGCTATCAATTTTTAGTGTATATATTTTAGGTGAATTTCTTATAAATTGCATTCTAATCAAATCTGAAAGTCTGTATCTTTTAATAAGAACATTAAGCCCATTTACATTTATTTTCTTGATTTAGATTACTGAACTTTCATTTCAACATAGTCGTTCATTTATTCACTGAATAAATATTTACTGGATACCTTCCATGTGGTATACACTGGCCTGGCTATTAGTAATGCATAAAACTTACAGTGTTGTTTTGTTGAAATATTTTGCTATGCGGCACATTGTTTTTTTAATTTTTGCTCTAGTATATTAAAGGGTTTTTTTTTTTGATATTTCCTTTTTTCCAATAACAAAAATAAATAGGTTCTAATTGGTGCCAATTTTAAAACGAGAAATTGACTTACTTTTTTCTTCATTCTTAACCCTATTTCTCCATTTTGTTGATGTAATCTTGAATTTAATTATTAACTAATATTATTTTACTAATATAATTAAATTATTTCTCATACTTTCAATAATTTCTTTTCACATTTATATTGTATTTCATAAAAATATAAAAAGTAATTTAGAATTCTTTATAATACTCATTTTATTGCTCAACATCAATTTTATATATACCATGCTTTTTACTTTTTAAAATTATTCTTGTACTGACTACTGGATTGTCTTCTAATAATTTTTATAGGAGAAGTACATTCTTCGTATATTCTACAAACCCTTGCATATATGAAATGTATTTTACTTGACCTCATGTATAAACAACAGCTTGGCTGAATATAAAATTTTGTTACAGGGAGTATAATCTTTTGCCATCAAAACTGCTTTTAGCATTTATAGTCATAAAGGAGAAGTCTGGTTTTTGTTCTCACAAAGTAAATTTGTTTTTCACTTGTATGTGACTGGGTATTGGTCTCTTTTTATTTCTTTTGCTGAAAACTTAGTGAGTCCTAACCAATTTTGAAAACTTAAATCCTGCTTTGAATCAGAAGGTTTTGCCTACAATTTGGTTATTACCAGTTCTCCATATGTTTTGTTCCCTCCTTTTGGAAGTCCTATTCTGTGCATATTGAGTCCCCTGGATCCTTTCTTCACTTAAATAAATCAGTTCTTCTTTTCACTTCCTTATCCAGGGACTTCTGGTAGAATTTTCAAGGTTGTTTTGTGTTTCTGCAGTACCTAATTTTGTAGCTTATTGTTTTCATTGCAATTATTAATTCAACAAAAGTTCTTTTCATCTTTGTACAATCTTTACTGATCTTAATTTGTTCCATCTTCAAAAGTGCCTACCTCAGCACCATCACGCAATATCCTTGGGCACATTTTTAAGAAATGGATTGAAATAAATTTTCTAAGGTTTTTTTTTTTCTTATGTAATTCTATTTCAAAAGAAGTCTATTAGTCTGTTGCTTTGAGTCCTCAAATTAGGCCTTCTTTTGAACTACAATGTCTGTTAGTCTCTGTGTTGGTTTTCTATGTCTGTTATTCTCAAAGAGGAAGCTTTTGTTTTCTAGTACTGGGTGTTGAGATAGACTCTCTGAGAGATTCTTTAAGTAACTCCCTGTACAAATATTTCAGGCCCAGATAAAAAAGTAAAGGAAAATTTAGATTTCCTTTAGTTTTATTGAAATTCAGGGATGAAAAAGTAGAGATCGTATATAGGAGTTAGCAAATTTATCTGTTGATACTGAAGCATAGTGATACCTACATGTCTAATGTCAGGTTAGATTAAAGGCAAGCCGAGGAGCTTACACGTGTCTCACTCCTCAGTGTCCCAGAGCAGGAGAGTGGTCATAGAGCTATGTATCCATCAGCTTGGAGGGAGAAAGCCCCATTAGGAAGTAGCTATTCTGTAGTTTAGGCAGTACATCATGGACGCTTGAAATAGTATAGTTATAGTGGAAGAAGAGGAAGCTGAATTAAGAGACCTCAGGGTTAGAGATGACAAGATTTGGGAACTGCTTTGTGGGTACGAGTGAGGAAAAGCCCTCACTCCCAACAGAAGCCCCCTCCCTGGAATGTTGTTGCCTCTGCAGCAGCCCATAGCCCCCTTTAAATGAGGAAGAGGATCTTCAATGACAGGTACTGAAAGGAATAGAACTTGCGTGAGGACGGAAGAGTTCTAGTACTTAAAAAAGAGAAGCCAGTTCATAAGTATTTGGGGAGTGTAGATAGAGATATTTTTAATTCATTCAACACTATTCTCTTAGGCAAACACCTATGTCAAATGCTGTGCTGGGCACTGGTGTACTGTGGTCAATCATTTATTGTCCTCTTACAAGGAACACACAGTCTAAAGGGAGATATAGGCAAGTCAGGAGGCAAGTAAAATTAAACGTAGCATGTGCTTTCGCAGGAGTTAACATAATGTGCTATGGAAGCATGTGGGACTTTCCTAGGGAGGGTATGTTCTTGTGGGGAGAGGCAAGGAAGATCCTAGAGGGAGCGATTCTAAATTGGGTTCTAAAGTGAAGGAAGTGGAGGATAAATAGAATAGTATGTGCATGGAGGCCTAGAAATAAGTGACTGAAGAAATTCCTGCGTTGTTTCACATGCTTAATAAATTTTATTCAAGTGTATCTAAGTATGAATTTATGTATCTGTCAACAAACTAAAGTGTAAATTTTTTTTTGAGATTTTATTTTTTTAGAGTACTTTTAGTTTCACAGCAAAATTGAGGGGAAGGCATGGAGATTTCTCATACACTCCCTTCCCCTACACATATGTAGCCTTCTCCATTATCAACATTTCCCAGCAGAGTGGTGCATTTGTTATAATTGACTAAACTATATCAGCATATCATAATCCCACAAAGTCTCTAGTTTATATTACTGTTCACTCTTGCTGTTGTACATTCTGTGGGTTTGGACAAACGTATAATAACATGTATCCATCATATTGAGTATTTTTACTGCCCTAAAAATCCTCTGTGTGTCACTTATTCATTTTTATCCCCTCTCCCCAACCTCTACTCCCTGCCCCAGCCCTTGGCAACCACCACTGATCTTTTTACTCTCCGTAGTTTTGTCTTTTCTATAGTCATATGGTTGGAATCATACAGTATGCTGCCTTTTCAGATTGGCTTCTTTCGCATTCTAATATGCATTTAAGATTATTCCATATCTTTTCATGGCTTGATAGCTCATTTTTTTTTAGCACTGAATAATATTCCATTGTCTGGATGTGCCATAGTTTATTTTATATTTTTAATTTTTTTTTTATTTTTAGCAATGCAGAGCAAAAGTTTTATTTTTAAAAAATTTTTTCCCAGATTAAATGTCATTTTTTTTAACATTTTATTTTTTTACTTTTCTCCCTTTCCCCTCCTCTCTCCCTTCTGGTAACCACTAGTTCATTGTCCATGTCCATGAGTCTCTGTTTGTCCTGTTCATTTGTTGCTTTTAGGTTTATATCCCACATATGTGATACCCTATGATTTTCAACCTTTTCTGTCTGGCTTATTTTGCTTAGTATAACTATTTCAAGGTCCATCCATGTCATTGCAAATGGCCGTATTTCATCTCTTTTTATGGCTGAGTAATATTCCATGGTGTGTGTGTATATATGTGTGTGTGTGTGTGTGTGTGTGTGTGTGTGTATCACAGCTTCTTTAGCCAATCATCTATCATAGGACACTTTGGTTGCTTCCATGTCCTGGCCAGCCATAGTTTATTAATCCATTCACCTACTGAAAGACATCTTGGTTGCTTCCATATTTTGGCAATTATGAATAAAGCTGCTATAAACAACCACATGCAGATTCTTGTGTGAATATAAGTTTTTAACTCCTTTTAGTGAATACCAAGGAGCATGTTTGCTGGATCTTATAGTAAGCATATGTTTATTTTATAAAAAACTACCAAACTGTTTTCCAAAGTGCTGGTGTGATTTTGCATTCCCACCAGCAGTGAATGAGAGGTTCTGTTTCTCCATAACCTCACCAGCATTTGATGTTGTCAGTGTTCTGAATTTTACCAATTCCAATAGGTAGGTATGCTGTGGTATTTCATTGTTGTTTTAAGAGTATACAATTTTTAAAAAGAGGACCTGTCTTGAAGTTGCATTTGTTTGGCATGCCTTTCATAGTACCACAGATAATACCTTAGAGTCACTAGATACTCACAAAGTATTTAGCAGGTTGTAGAATTTCATCATGAGAGGGGACCTGAGATCATTAAGCTAGTTCAAATTTCTATTCCAAAGAGGAGAAAACCAAGTCTCTGGTAAATTAAATGACTCACCCAGGACAGAACCAGGGCCAGAGCCAGATGGTGGCCCACATCTACTGAATCCTAATCCAGGCCATAGTCCAATAAGATTGAACCAGTGATTTCATGTGAGTCATCATTAATGTCTTTGCAATTTTCACATCTCAATTTCCCCTCTATAAAAAGAGATAATGAGCCTATCTCATTTGATGAATAGAAATAAAAAATGATCATCACAAGGGACATTATGATTAATAGGAAATGTAGAAATGCTTATTAATACTATAAAGTACTATTTTAAACAGTATTAAAAAAACATATGACAACAAACCAAGGCTCCTCTGGCATTGGAACTCAGAGACTTACCATCTTTGCCTGCAACAGCTTCTCATTTCCAGGGTCCTTACCCTCAGGAGTTCATCTCAGTATAGAGTTTGCGATCATTTTTCACCTTGTGTTTATGTTGCACCTCCATATGAGGAGCTTAAAGAGCTTTACAGACATTAGCTTCTTAATCCTCCCAAAACCTCTCTAAGATAGGGCAGAAGCATAAATCATTATTCCCATCTGGAAAAAAAATAGCCTAACTTATCTCTCTTAATTTCACTGATGCTCTAAACTGTTGATTAAATCCTAATTTATACCCTGTACATTTAGAATATCAAATTCTCTTCCCCAAGGATATTTTTCTTTCTTTCTGAATTTAATGTCATGAGGATAAGTGCAAAAACAGATTGACAGTTCTGGTGTTAGAAGCCCCTTTGAAAAGCAGGATAGGCAGTAACTCACATTCCTCCTCATGCTCTCCTCTTTTTCTCAAAATGTTCTTCTTTATTGCCCTCAGTCATGACAGGAAAAATGACTTTCAGGAATTGGAGGGATGTTTCAAGACTCATTCAGTCCTTTATCTGTGAGTCAAGACCAACCAGCGAGAGAACCAGTTGGTAGCCATTCAACCATGCTATTCTCACTTTCAATAAAACGCTGGTGCAATAGACTTCAAAGCTTTACGAAAGCAACAATGGAAATTAAATTTTCAATCTTGTGTACTTTGCTTAGGCATGTGGTTCTCACTATAAAGATATTTGGAATTAGACTTTGAAGATGTTAGAAGATGACCAGGAGCAGAATCTGAGACCAAGTAAGGTTGATTCGCGTAAGGGATTGCAACCACACACTTGTCCAATTAAAGCAGTTGCCCACAGTTCAGGTCAGTGAAAAGGAAAATAAATTAAAAATGACAAAAGACAAAAGGAAATTAATATTCAATTATTCCTAAAAGTTCATTAGAGGTTATGAGAGTCGACTCGCAACTGATTTGAGAGATATTCAAGGTTGTATTTTATTATTTTTAAGAGTTTATTTCAGACTTCCATATAATATTTTTTCTGTCTTATAACAGAATAAGGTGATGTAATAATCTGATGCCAGAAGATGTTAAAGGCTAAAGGATCATTGAACTTTGGAGAAAGTGTATTGAGAGTACATAAAAGTTACATGATTTGAGATCACATGGCTAGTTATTGCCAAACTAAGAGAAGACTAAGTTGTGGTTTTTCTCTCAATTTCAGTTGCTTCTCAATGTTCAACTAAAACACTTTTATGCTCATAAAAGTGACATATTCTGCCTTGCTGCCAAAAATATTAGACGGGATGAATGAGAGGACTACCCGCCACCAGTGTATTCAGTATTCTTTCAGGTAGCAGGCAGGAGAAAGATGAAAATATATTCTCTAAAAGGAAAATTAGCTTTATTAAAGAAAATGCTCTCAAAAAATTCTCTTAAAAGCTCTGGGAGTGTTTAAAGAATGAAGTTCTTATTACACTTCTTTTCACAAGGTTTATTATTTAGCTCTGAGCTAAATATCATTATAGAAATTTACTAGTCGATTAATATTTAGTTAGCATCTCTATACCACCTAATGTAATAGTTGAAGAGTATTTTGCCTTTATATATTAGTTAAACTTCTAAATGACCCCGAGAGTGTGGTTAGTAATACAGCATATATGGGAATACTGAAAACTGATGAAAAAGAATCAAATTGCCCTGGGCGTCCATCACAAACACAAAGGGAAAAGCTAAGAAGCAAATTCGCAGTGATCCAAACTCACAGAAAAATGTCCTATTTATTTTAGATGCTATGAAAATAAAATAAAAAATATGAATTTATAGAGCTGTCTATACCTCAGCTTCTTCTAGGTTAGGGAGGAATAAATGAATAAGCAGATGGGTCTTTCTAAGGTTGACTTTTTGTCCCTCATATCATTTTCCTCCTTTTTAAGTGGTGTTATTCCCCACAGCCTAACTCTCGTCCTGCTTTCTTGGTGTGTCTCTAGAGTTCTTAAATTCATTTATTTTTCATCCGTAGGATTCTGGAATAATGGAAATAAGTCCCCAAAATACCAATTCCTAGCTGTTATACTTCAAGTAATACTCTGAGCTTTGTGATGAGTTCTAGGAATGGCTTCATAGGAAACAAAGAGTAAGTTAGCCAAGATAAATAGGATTTTTTAGAAGAAGGCATTGAAGAATAGCCACTGCGTGTTGATGAGAGAGCTAGAGAAATACCATGCAGCAGAGCTGAGTGAGTCATGAAACTAATTAGTTCAATAATCTGGCTTCTCCTGGGTGTTCCACAGCATCCCTGGGAATTCCTCTTGGGTCATCCTTGCTACTCATGCTTTCCTTCTTAATACTATTTCATTCTGCAGGTGTGGTCTTTACAATGATCCTTCTTTCATAGATTTAGCCTAATGGGTGTATCATGCTGTAGCTTGTCATATAGAATTCTTTTCTTCCTCTCCTCAAGACTCTATTGGATATTCTTTTGACCTGGCCAGTGAATACGCAAGACCCATTAAAAGCACAGATGAGTTCAGGTAGCTGGTATTGATGGATAACTTAGAGAAGAAAATCACCTTCAATCATTCCCCAAAATTACTTTGAAATATTCCCATGGAATCAGCAAGAGATAAAAAGCACAGCGGGTGTTGTAAATAGAATTTGAAATATAATAATGTAAAAATAAATGGCAATTAATGCCTTATCTGCTTATAAAGGAGTGATTGTAAGATTTTTAAGAAAAGGTATTTTGTAATATAATGGATAGTTCCATTTATATCTAGCACCCTTTCCCCTTTATTGCTAAAAGTTACCTTTTTATAATTGCAGACTGGTTTAGGATTTTAACAATAATGGACATGTTTTTAAAAGATTATTGCCAAAAGTGAATTCTTTATGCCAGGGAGACTCTGTAATAGATACCAGCATTTTAGTAATGACACAAGCAATCTGTAAGCTATTACAGTTTTCTTTAGAGTAACTTAATCATCATATTGTTTTGTATGTCTTGAATTTTAATAGTGTTTTTAATTTAGAAAAGGAAGTATGTAACATATTACTAATTACATGTGAATATGAACTAAGCACATAACCACTGAGCTTGATTCTTAAAAATAAACATATTTAAAAGTAGTTAACCTATTGTAGGAAAAGTCACAAAGAAATTAAAGAATGCCACATGGGGATAACAACAGCTTTCATGGAATAACACAGTGAGCGTCTGCATTTTTAGAATGGATATTATATTTTGGTCCACAGCTAAAAAATAGCTAAGAGGAATATAAATACTCCTTTCCAAATACAATTAATATTTTTTTTCAACAGATGAAGGTACAAACAATTAAAACATAAACGTGTTTGTAAAAGAATGATAGCATTTTCTTTGAAGACACCATTCATCCAAGAATCTTCAAAAATTTATGGTATTAATAGTCCTGGTGGCCCTTAATGTTTCATCTTGATTGGTGAGGATACTAGATTGCAAAAAAAAGGTGATTTTTTTTCTAGGCCAAAGGTCAGGCTAATTAGGCCAGGGAAGTAAAGGTGATTGGTCTTTGGACCTCACTGCTACCTAGATGAAAAGAGGGGAGATGATTTAAAAAAAAAAAAAATGAAAGTATTCAGTGAAACTATTTTGATTTTAAAATGGTTATAAACAATCATCTAGTATTAGAATCTAGACTTATATTGTCATATACAATTTTTAAAACTATTTTGGCACACATCCCAGACCTTCTTCAAACAGCTGATAGAGATGTACTTGGTAAACCAATTCAGGGGGCTTTAATGCTATTTTTAAAATCTAGTTTTTACATTAAATAAATCAGTTTGTTATTTTGAAAGAAGTTATAATCTACTTAAAACTGTCATTCTCTGTTTCTGACTTGCAATTAGATGATATTTCCAAAATGTCAGACCTAGATTCTGCTTCTACCATCACCATAATAAAATGTGACAGCCAAGATATTATATCAACACCTTTTCCATAATTAGCAATAAGGATCCTGCCAAGGGTTAACTAGAAAGTTTCATAAACATTTTTCTACAAATGGCCCTGACGACAGTATTATGCTTTTAAAATCTGCTAATGTAGCAAAAGCTCATGACAACCAGGAGACAAATCTATGAGCAAAAATGTTTGGAGAGAATAGTTTTGTAGTGTATGATGTATGTTATGTAAATGAGCTTATTAGGACTCTCATCTATTTTATTATTGGTGACCAATTTAATAGAGGCATTTAAAAAACAATATTTCTGCCTGACTCCTAGAAATGAAGAAGATACATTGATATAATTGAGAGCAAATGATTGCATGTCATGCCATTTAATCATGTCATTTTTCAATTGCTATTTTTTGCACTTCACTGCATGCTTATAGAATATTTAGCTTCAATATAGATTAAGTCCCAGGGTTTGCAACTGAGCTGAGTTCCTATATTGGCTGACATTGTCTTTTAAGTTTAGAATCAGTTAAAATATGCAGATGTCATTTACCCATGTTTTCTTTAAAATATGCAAGTCATCATTCATACTTCACTTGAGGTATTTTAAATTTTTTGGCTGTTTTGAAGAATTACTCTTTTAACAATTCCAGGATGGAAATTCTTATTTTCAACATTTATACACTAGGTATAGTTAAGTTAAGCACATAATTGGCTCAAGAATGGAGCTGTCAGTTGACCCCTTGTTGGAAACTTTGATAATCATTTGCCTAAGGAACGTTTTCTGTTTTTGCTCAATCTCTTCTTTATTTATATAATTACGATCTTTCTCAGAAATAAGATTCTCTGCCACTTTCTACTAAAATATGAGGTCCTTGAGAGAAGAAAGTTTTGTCTATTTGATTCACTGATGTATCTCAAACACTCAGAAAAGTGCCCATTATAATAGGTGTTCAATAAATATTTGTTTGATGAATGAATTAGTATTTTTCCTATTTCTGCCATCATCACCACCCTTAAGAGTTGCATAGATTACTAATTCTTAACATATTTGCAAGCCAAGGAATGGGTATAAATACACCCCTGAAAGGTGTACAGAAGAAGTCATTCACTCTTTATCAATAATAATTTTATGGCTCTGGGCTACTTCTAGTTAGAAGTCAGGGGTAGAGATACTCTAATAATGGAGAAACCTTATAAGCTTTTTTTAGTGCTCCGATGAAAGGCAATGTAGTATAGTGGTTTTGTGAATTGGCTCTGAATTCAAGTTACATGGGTTAAAATTCTACCTTTGCTGCTTACTAACTGTGTTATTGCTGATCAGTTAATTAACCTCTCTGTTCCTCCATTTTCTCATTTGTAAAATAGATAGATGATAATAATATATATTTCATAATACTGTTGTGAGGATTAAATAAGTCAATATATATAAAATACCTTAAAAATGCATAGCACACAGAAATACAAAAAAAGTTTGTCATTAGCATAGATAAGTAGTGAAAAATAGCTAATAAAATTCTAATAGTGCTCTAGCAATTAATAAGACAATAATTGTTGATTATTATTTTGCATTTAAGTATATCTTGATTAAGTATTTAAAGAGAACATAATGTTATTTTTATTTTATATTGCTTCAGATACATATAGTCAACTCAGAATGATCTTTTGTAAAGTATGTGAAGTATATTTGACATGTCAGGTCTCTCATTTTTGTATTGACACCAACAGGACAATAGATTACAATTTAATAAGATGTGTATGATTATATATGAAACTCATCGCTGCAATAATTAGACTTAACTAGCATTCTTCAACCTTCACATTTCTTCAACTCCTTTTCCAGATCCGTGGTCTTCTAAGTATACTTTTCTGTTTATGTTTTATGATATTTCTAGAAGTAGGACAGCTGTATTTAAAAAGGCCCTGCATTATTTTTGTTATATAGCATAATGTTTTATCTGAGATTTATAGGTTTGCATTTATGATTCTATCCCAGGAAATTTTATAGCCACTACTTTTTAAAAAACTAAATAAAAGCTCTAAGTTTGCATTTGTAAGTGTATTAATCTGTATTTTGACCCATGGTTACAAAATCATTATGATGGGATGGTCTTAGTAATATCATAGTGTCTGTTCTCATGACACACCCTAAAGAAATGGTAAATGTTCTGATGATATCATCAATTGTGTAGTTGATAATGTATACTTGGACCTACCAAGTGATTTTAAAAAATAACAGCTTTATTGAGCTATAATTTACATACTATGAAATCTAATTTCAGAATGTTTCACCCCCCACCCCCAAAAGAAACCCCTTATGTATTAGTAGTCACTTCCTACCTCCCCTGGTGCAACGCCTGGCACACACCAATATATTTTCTATTTCTATGCATTTGCCTATTTCGTATAAAGGAAGCATGCAATATGTGGTTCTTTTGTGGCTGGCTTCTTTCACTAGCATAATATTTTCTAGGTTCATCCATACTGTAGTATGTATCAGTACTTCATTCCTTTTTATTTGTCAAATAATATTTAGTTGTATCGATATGCAATTTTTATCCATTCATTTATAGATGAATATTTGGGTTGTTTCTACTTTTTACCCATTATGAATAATGTGGTTATGAATATTTGTCTACAGGTTTCTGTGTGTTTTTCATACATTTTCAATTCTTCTGGGCATATACCTAGGAAAGAAATTGTTAGCTCATGTGGTAATTTTATGTTTAATTTTTTAAGAAAATGTCATACTGGTTCCCAAAGTGAATGCACCATTTTGCAATCCCACAAGCAGGATATGAGGATTTTTATTTCCCTATGTCCTCACCAATGTTATTTCTGTTTTGTTTTATTTGTTTGTTTTTTGTTTTGGCCAACCTAGTGGGGGTAAAGTATTATCTAATTGTGATTTAGATTTGCATTTCCCTGCTGGCTAGTGATGTTGAATGTCTTTTCATGTGTATATTGGCCATTTGTATGTCTTCTTTGGAGAAATGTCTATTCAAGTATTTTGCCCCTTTTTAAAATGGAGTTACTTGTCTTTATAGTGTTGGGTTTTAAAAGTTTTTTATATATTCTAGGTACAAGTTCTTTATCAGATACATAATTTTCAGATATTTTCTCCCATTCTTGGGTTGTCTTTTTACTTTTCTTATGGTGTCATTTGGAGAGCAAAAGTTTTTAATGCTGATTAAGTTGTCTAGGTCGCTTGCACTTTTAGTGTCATATCTAAAAAAACTATTTATTGCCTAGCCCAAAGTTATAAAGACTTATTTCTACATTTTTTTAAAAAAAATATTTTTAGTTGTAGCTCTTACATTTATGTCCATGATCCATTTTGAGTTAGTTTTGCATATGGTGTGAGGTAGAAGTCATTCTTTTGCATATAGATATCCAGTTGTCCCAGCACAATTTGTTGAAAAGACTATTTTTTCGTGACTAAATTGTAGCAAGAGCTTTTTAATTCCATATTATTGGTAAGTATTCAATCTTTAATCATTAATACCCTATGCTTATCATAAAATAAGCATTGATTTTATAAACATTATCTTGTCTAAATTATTGTGGCATAAGTTATATTATGTATGTGTGCATCTGAACTTGTTATTATGAGATATCCCCTCCTCAGAGAAGCTTTATTGATTTAATCTAAAGTAACTTCTCCTCCCACCACTTTCTATCATATCACCTGCTATTTTGTTTTATAGCTGTTATCACTATCTAATATTTTCTTTTATATTTATTTGCTTTATTTCCAACCTTTCACTGCCACCCTCCCCACCACCCGACACACACAAATTTGAATGTAATGTTGATGAAAGCAGAAATCTTGTTGTTCACTGTTATACCCCTACCACTGAGAACAATGCCTGGCATATAGGAGCCACTCAATAAGTACATTTGGATGGATGGATAATGGAATTATGATTATCATCATATTGTACTTGAATTCCCATTCCATTTTTAAATGTCACAAAGATCATGGTTTCTTGACCATTTCTTATGTGAATCCCCCAGCTATAATGCCTGTCTTCCCTTCCCTTCACCTTTTTGATCTTCAGCAATTTTCACAGCCTAGTTCTAATCCCATGAATTTTAATCTTTCTACTCCAGCTAGTAATGATCTTTCTCTTCCTTCAAGCCAATGCCCATCATTTAGCATGTGTATCAATCACACCATACATTTGGGTCACAGCCTCCGTAGTCACAAAGCACATTCACTTCCCTTACCTCATATTAAACCTACAAGAACCTGATGGGTTAGATCTTATCAAAAACCTTTGTTTTAAGTTGATTTCTCTCACTTTGAGAAGGCAGCATCTTCTCTTTACAGACAAATTACAAGCACTTAAGAACAGATCCACCAGTGCCAATTCTGTAATGAAAAGTGTGGTGTTTTGCATATAATTGATACCCTATAAATGTTTATTGCTACAAGAAATATCATTTCTGTGATCTTTGCCAACTGTGCCCCAAAATAATGATCTCAAACCAACCAGTCAAAATCATCTAATGAAGAATCATAGAGGTACCAGTATAGCCTCTCATATTTCCCACCTGCTGTACATTCTTATTAAACCAAGACTGCAGGTATTAAAATTACCTGCATCCGATATCTTGTACTTTTCAAACAATTATCATGATTTTGTTTTACTATATAAACTTTTTGACACTAAAACTTATATTTAATTTAGCACAATGCCATATGTGTTAGTCATTCATTACTAAATGACTTATTGGAGAAAAATGACAAAAAAGAGCAAAATCTCCAAATATAATATGCAAACAACCTAACATATCAGCATTCTAAATAATTATATTGAAAATTATGGAAATTATCAAATAAATACTAATAATATATAGATATCACTGGCCAAAAAGATCTATTGATTCATGTTTTCACTTAATACAATTTTTAAAAATTGATCATCAATGGGTATGACCCCTAGGTTCTTTGTTACCAGTGTGACTCCAAAATCAGAACTTGTAGCTTCTATACTTAAAAAAAAAAAAGCTACTCAACTATATTAATCCCTTTACCTGAAAAACTACGTTTTTCTGTTTCCTGTAGACCAGAGTTCTCAGAATTTAGCATGCATTTTAATCACCTATAGGGCTCATTAAACTATGCCTCACCCTGGTCCACCCCAGAGTTGCCGATTCAGAAAATGCGAAGTAGTGCCAGAGGACTTGCATTTCCAACAAGTTCCCAGGTGCCACTAAGGCTGTTTGGTATGGGGGACAGAGTCTGAAAATCTTTGCTCTAGAGAATTAAAAAAGAAAAAAGAAAAATGCATGAAAAAGTGTAGGAAACCCTTGCAACAGGGAGATGGAGCTATCCACTTGACACTCTTTAAATTGGAAGAATTCACCTGTCTTTTTTCAGTTTCTCTCCATATATTTCCTCACTCCAACTAGATTGAAGGCAGGTACATATCATATGTGATTATGGAAACATCTTTATTTTTTTGCCACACAGAAGATATACTTAATAGATATCATTAAACAATTGATCAGTCTAAAAAGTAAAGTCATGTTTGACTTTATAAATGGAATTATTTAATATATGTATTTTTTATTTGACAGATCACCTAAAGTCACACCACTTAGTTCGTATTGGCCTACCTAATGATGTTACATTAACCTGCTGCATAAAATTATGTAAGAGATATGGAGACAAATTGCTTTGGAATTTCTCAGTTAGATTTACTTTTTTCTCTCTGTTTTTAATATGTGCTTGGTTTTGGTATTTTGAAATATTATTTTCCTCCTTATATCTCTTTTCCCTATTTGATTCTTACATTTTATTTATTGCACATTTTGGTTCTTGATTTAATTATAGTTCTTTTATTGTAAGCTTACTTATATCCTTTTGTAATAGATGACATTATTGTTTAATATTAAGAATGTGGCTACACAAGCAAAAATACTCATTCTATGCAATATGTGTGCCTTATACATATATTTAATATATAATGTAGAATAAAGTACCAATAAAGTACCTTTATTGGGGTTAAACTGGAGCCAATGTCAAGAATGATGTTACATCACATTGAGCTTAATAATATGAGCAGTTTACACAGTCAAAAAAGTTGACAGAGGAAGTCCGCAGAGGGAAAAAGAAGACCAGTTAATGAAAAACATCCTTTTGCAACATCATTGATGAAGTAAAAATCAAATTGACAATTTATAAATGTAAAACAAAAACTTTCAGCCTATTAGCAATTCTCAATCTATCAAAAAAGATGTGTTTAGAGAGTTGGAGACCCAATCATTGTAAAGGAAAAAATAATTTAGAAATTTTGTTTTTACTTTTCTACACTTCTCATTCTTTATAGCAAATCTGCCTTTTTAGTCATGTGAAGAAACTGAGTAGAAATATAAAATAAGTAAAGTAGGTCATTAGAAATTTTAAAGTAGCACATCAAACTATATCCCAACAATTGGATTCTGAAATGATACTAAGACAATTACCTCCATACTAACTGAGGTAGCCTTGTGGGAAGAAATTGCCTAATGATTGCCAAATAATAAGGATAATGAAATATAAAAGCATCTAGACTCTCTTTCTTAGGTGTATTAATAATTAATTGTTTTTCTCTCTTTTTAAATGTCCTTTCCCTCTTCTTGTCTTTAATCTTTTCTGGGGAGGCAATATGAGTGTGCTTGGGGACCAACATGATCTTGTTAGATATCAAGGAAAATGCTCAAACTTGACAATAATGAAAAGCATTCCAAATTTTTCTGTTCCTGACTTCCTTTTCTAGCTGCTTCACTCTCTCTTCTCCCCAACACACTCAGCACTCCCACTGCCCCAGGCTGTTTGCTCCTGGGCCTTCTATCTTTATATCCACCACTATTCAACTTGGACCATCTGGCTCACATTTTTATCTTAAGGACTTCACCAACTCCCAATAGCAACTTACACAAACTTCTGTTAGCATCTCCCTCTCTACATTATTCTTGGTATTGTACTTATTTGTATAATCCACCTCCAGTGGACTCTCAGCTCTTTGAGAGAAAAAAACAGTAACTTGCTCCGTTTTGAAGCTTCCGTGCCTAAAACAGTGCCTAGCAGATGGAAGGTACAAGATACATTCAAAGAGCTCTGGGAGACAGGGATAGATTTTTCTTAATTCTATGCCTCACTTAGATTGCTTAGTTTGGGTTTCTGTTAAAAAGTACTTTTCTCTGCAAATGTGAGCCAAAAATAGTTATAATAATCATTTGTTCCTATATAGTTATATTTAACATTTCTCTGTGCATAGTTTATCATGGAAATAATGTAAACTACTGATTCTAAGAAACATTGCTAGCATATGCACTGATTTATTTAGTATGTGTTTGTAATTATAAATAAATATGTGTATTTTAATGGTTGTCATGGAAACCAATTTAGGTGGAAGAATGTTATTTTATCAATTATATCTCCTAGATATAAAAAAAGTACTGAAAAATAAATTGGCTATGTAAATGCTCAATTTTCCCCTTCTTTTAAAATATTATTATTTCTCAAGTATGCAAATAGGATAAATTATTAATCCAGAATATAGACTAAGTTCTTTGGATATTTAAAGAAAAAAATTTGCAGAATTGTGAAGATCCAAAAATCAGATATCGAATGTCAACAGTTTTAAACCACCTAGATTGACTTGGATTAAGATGTGGGTTGGAGATCATCTAGATACAGAAGTACTAGATACATTCTGGATACTTGTAAAAAAATTATGGCCAGTGACCCTTATGAAAATTCCCCTTAGTAATCTTATATGTTCTGTTCAGAACTTTGAAAAAGTCTGCGAGGTAGATGAATCCTATTTAGGCTACTTTGTAAATGATACCTGATGTGTCTGTGCTCACACCACACTCCCCTTTAGTGTCTTCCATGGCAAATTTCCATTTGGATAAGAAACATTGGGACCTCTTGTTGACTTGAGGAATGCAGTTATTATTCTAGTCAACTTCAAAGATTTTTGTGAGATATAATTTTATTTCATAAAAGCATCTCTTGATTTTTCTAGCCCTTTATTTTTAACAAATTAAGAACAAAAAAACCCCCACAAAAATCCTCAATATTCATATTCATAGGACTTATTTGAACCAATTTCAGTTGGCTATATTATTATATTGTGACATTTTACATTGGGCCAGAAATTGGCAGATATTATGTGGGCTTGGTAATTTAACTTACCCAACAGTTCTAGAGCAAGAGAGCAAATTAGAGAGAGAGAGAGAGAGAGAGAGAGAGAGAGAGAGAGAGAGAGAGTGTGTGTGTGTGTGTGTGTGTGTGTGTGTGTGTGTGTGTGTGAGAAAGAGAGAGATTAAGAGAGAGGGAGGGAGAAAAAGAGGGAGAGATGGGGGAGTAGCAGTTATAAGATTAGAGGAGTCAGAAACAATACCTGTTGATTTACTAGACCTTCAAATTTTTTCTTGGAATGTTGGGGGTTTCTCCTCATTTAGCACCGAACTAATGAATAGCATCAGTAAAGAAATTTGTCAGACCTGGTGGTTATATCAGGAGTTATACAGTAAAATAATAATGAACCCTAGGAAAAAAATTAGGGTAAGTTCAGGACACATAACTAAAAATGCTGCATTGGTATAAATTGAATAATAAAATTCCTAGTCATATTTTGCCATAAATAAAGGTTTGGGAATTTGTCATTCACCTTATTTAAAATTCAGAAATATTAAAGGTACAGGATTCTCTCATTACAGAAATAATAGAATTCCAGCTATTATTGAGTTAGGGTCATTTAAATGGCTATAGCATGTGTTATATCAGTAAGTAGAACATCTGTACAAAATGTCCACCTGCTGATCTACTACCACTCCATGCACATTTCAATGAACCACACTTAATCATTTTAAGAAATCTAATGAAGCCTTATCGAGATTAACATTTTAAGCACAAATACTTTTAGGCATTAAAACTCTTTCACTAAATGAAATTGCATTGTCTTGTTTACCCTTGTTGATTAATAAGCAATCTGTTAACTGTTAGAACAGTCCAATTGTGGCATTAGAAAGAGATTAGTAATTCAGTGATGTTTGTGGATATAATCATCATTTCTCCTGAAGGCTTTGAATTAGAATATCACTTACACACTATCCGTAGGCAAAGAAAAGATATAATATTTTTAGACATGTGTATCCACTATTTTGCTTGAATCATTCAGCTTAGGGTCACTGCAGCAATACAAATGCTTCTGGGGGCAAAATACTATTTTGATGCATGCATATCTTTCTTAAATAGTGTGAAAGTCTATTAAAAGAAACACAGCAACCAACAAATAATGCAGTCATAATCCAGTATTTTAATTTTTGTTTTCAGAGCACTAGTGCTTTGTTAATCAAGCTTTGGAAGATAAATGTTGTTTATCCTTTTATTTTTCAAATAATAGATATTATATATTAAAATTCTTTGCAACCTTATTTAATTTATTCCCAACTGGTAGAAAATTAAACTTTTGGCTCCAAAAAAATTGAAGAATAAATTTGGACAATTTTCATTATGGAGGACTTTTCTGTCTATTTTTATTGTGACCTTGAATCAAACAAGTAATCTGTTTGACATTCATATGACCTAACTGATTTACTTCATTAAGTTATTAATTGTTAATCACCTCAGTGTTAAGGTGAGACCCAACATTTTAGATGGAGAAATCAGTGAAGAAGGGAAGAGGATTGGGATGCAGTTAAATTCATTGGCATTACTTGGGTATCTATAGGAGGCCTCCAATCTAACCGTGACTCCGGAGCCCTTCTTGTTTGATTATTTGTAGCTGAGCACATCATTACAATTTGAAATTATAGTGGAAGCGTTGTGTTTCGTGTCTGAGGGAACTCTGCCCCATAAACACTCACAGATCGGTCCTTCCCTGTGTTGCAGTCCCTCTGTTGTGAAATCAAGCAGCGACGTCGCGGAGTGGCCTCCATCCTGCGATTGTGCCAGCATCTTCTGGATGATGGGGAGACCTGCAATCTGAGTGCAGACCACCAGCCCATGCAGCTGATCATTGTAAATCTTGAAAGAAGGTGGGAAGCCATTGTCATGCAGGCCGTCCAGTGGCAAACACGGCTACAGAAGAAGATGGGAAAAGAGTCTGTGAGTGATTTTTTTTTCTAAAGCTTAATGGTCTCTCATTTTTCTCCAAAATCAAATTATTTCAGAGCTTCGAATATGGGTCCATCTTACAAGTAGTTTTGCTAACTAAAGGGATAGCTACCTCCAATCACTAAATGAAACACCATTTGTCATAACGGATTTATTTGCCTACTAATAAGATACATTTTTACTGTATCTCATTGTATTAAAAAAAATCACATGAATATTTTGCTTAACCGTACCAAACTAAACCATTAATTCTTTCGAACATTCCTTCACCAATGATATGCACTAATAACTTAACACCCCATGATGGTTTTGCTGGAAGGTAGCTTACCACTCTCAAAATGTAGAGCAATGTGTATGTTCTGCAGATAAGGCAATGAAATGAAGTGTACTGTTTACCTTTCTGTTACCTGATATGAGTCGATGGTGTCTGTTTGTACAACAGTTTCCCTTGCTCCTGCTTGGACCTCTTCCTGTTAGAATTGCATTGCTGATAACTAGCAGGTTTTCTCTTGGGGTTTTAATGCTGTGCTCAAGGTAGGGATAGAGATCTCTTTGAAGAATTTTCCAAATTTACTGTGACTTCAAGCTGTTGATTGAGGAAGGAAATATATGTGACTAGTCATTTTATTATAATGTAGAATATGTGCTTGTCCAGAAAACCTTTATTGATAAAAAGATTGCATTCCCCAAATGACCTTGAAGTCAATAACTATTAGTTGAAGGTCTAATTCTTATGTTTGACTGATGTAAACAAAATACAAATATACGTATATGCATATATATATATGTATGTATGTGTGTGGAAATGGAAAGGTTTTGTTATATGTTTATATTATCAGTTCTATGTGTTTGGAAAGTTCAAGATCAAAATTGAAAAATCAAATGTAATAATCTTGCCACTGAAAAACAGACTTTTCCCATGAATTATAATTTTAACAAAGCCTTGATATTTGCTATCTGATGTGTTTGGCATTGGGGACGGGGAACAGAAGGGACAATTAATCAGTAAACCTCCTCATTCTTTTTGCATCTGTAGTTGTGTTGAGTCTAGGGGGTGATTTTATTAAAAGTTCAATTTAATTGTTTTGAGCCAAAGTTTTTAAATTTCTTAAGATTCCCAAGTTGTTACCAGTAACCAGAGTCTGTATAATTGGATGACTTTTCTTGAAATGACCTTTTTTGTTGGGAAGCTATTTACCTGGAGTCTTATCTTGTCTTTTTTCTTGTTTCTTTTCTCGTTTCTTCCTTCCTTTTTTTTTTCTTTCTTTCTTTTCTTTCTCTTGAAGTTTTGGAAGGGCAAAAGAGGTTAGTTTTTATTCTGTAGTTTGAAGCCCCTAAGCCTGGTAGTGGCCACAATAAAACTCACACAAAAACCAACTTTACCTGGAGAAGCTCTGACATTTTAGAAGTATTCAAACTACTTTGGAGGAGACAAAAATGGGTTCCTTTGGGGATTTACTTGAAATAGTATGATTAGGGATGCTGGACTAGATCTCTTCAAACTAGATGTAGACATTTTTATCCTAATCTGTGGTAAAGGTAAGCTTTAGCTTTGAAACCCTGGCTCCTTATTAGAAGCTCAAGCTACTACATAGAGGTAGGTATAGATTGCAGAGAAAAGTCTCCCCTTTCTTTAGGCTGGCTGCTGAATGTGTACATTGTTTGAAATGATGAAGGTAGCAAATAAGGTTTTCTGTGTTAAAGAGGGTTGAAAAACAGTGTTGAGAAAGAAACAGAAAAGTAGAGAGGCACAGGGTATCTTATTAAGTTGGAAATATTTCTTACTTCTGATCTCTGTTGGTTGAATAAAGGATCCAAGTTGCTTTGATGGACAGAAGTAATTCATGAACGTGGGAGGCTACCTCTGCTGGGAATTGAAAGCCTCTAAGTGGTCTGCTTGCTTGTTCATCATAATGTCCCCCATCCCTATGCTATCCCCTTCTTATGCACAGGGACTTTTACTGCTATATTTATAGGGGCTGGGGCATATTTGCACATGGTAAATGTTTGACAGATACTTGCTAAATGAATGTGCACATGCTTTCATTTAACAAATTTGTTTCATTCTGGCATTTGATTTGGAGTTACTATATCTATATTCTCAATGTTTATATTTTCACAAAAATGGCTTTGAGTGTTTTTCTGTTTCTGTAAGACTATTTCAACTTCGTGGGACCACTGCAAAGATGTCTTTGGACCTGTATTCTTGTCTGATAGGGACAATGTTTCCAATGTGAAATAACTGTTGGTATACTCTGTTCTTCAAAAGCTAGTTCTGAAGGAAATTCTGTATGAGGTATTGGATAAAGTAGTTCTAAAAATGTAGGCTAAGTTATAATTAGAGGTTCTGATTCCCTTTGTGTTATAGGATTCTCTTCATTAATCACTTTTGAAATAACTTGTATAAGAGATATCACCTGATGATCCATCCAGTGCTCCTCATTGTTCGATTTACCTCTGTTTCTGTGATGATTTGATAACTGTTGGTCTTCTCCATGGGTCTGAAGAAATTATTCAAACAGCCATTTTCTGCTCATCTTTGCATTCTCAAAACCCTGTATAGGACATAGGACTTATTAGATACTCCATAATATTGTTAAATAAGTGAATTTTCTCTAAATGATGCTCTATAATAGTCAGTGTTAGAAATTCAGAGGTAAATAAGATACCCTCCCTTGCCTCAAAAAGTATACTTAGAAAAATAATACAAATATACAAATAACTATAATATTAGGTAATATTTGTGTAATTATTGCCTTCAAGCATACAGTCAATACTGATAAAATATGGAAAATCTTTTCATAGTATTTAGAAAAATTCAGATAAACATATAAATGTCAATTAAGCAAATTTCTCTATTACCCCTAACTAGGTAAATAATATATTTATCTCTTTTTAAATAATTGCAAGAAAGCAAGAGATTTTTGTATTAAATTCTGGAGGTCAAAAACAGACAAAGCCCAAAAGCATCTTTCTCCTTTATCATCAAGATTTGAAATGGCATAATTATTTGACACTATATGTTGTCCTTCCTACATTCAAACTCTTTCCCCAGACTTACTTTCATTTATTTTATGTTAACTGTAAAATCGATCTCTGTCTATACCTTTCAAGCTTTAATTCTAATTTTCATTGGAATTGTATATATTTTTTCTAATTTTTAGCCTCCCACTTTCTTTGTGAGCAAGGAAACTAGAATTTTGTTCCTTTGACTCTTTTCTCTGAAACAAATTAGCAATACCAGGAATAAGAGACAGACATCACTACAGATTCTACTAATATTAAAAGAATATAAAGGGAATATTGTGAATATTACAGATCAGAGCAGAAATCATTGAAATTGAAAACAGAAAAACAATAGAGAAAAAAATTAAACAAAAATTTGTATTTTTAGATCAATGAAATTGATAAACCCCTAGCAAGACTGATCAGAAAACTAGACTAATATACCTCATGAATATAGACAAAAGATTAACAAAATTTTATCAAATAAAATCAACAATATAGAAAATACATAATACATCATGACTGTGGGAGGTTTATCCTAAAAATGCAAAACTAGTTTAACATTTGAAAAAAAAAAAGTCAGTATAACTCATCATATTTACAGACTGAGCAAGGAAAACTATGATTATCTCAGTGGGTACAGAAAAAGCTTTTGTCAAAATTTCACACTGTTCCTGATTAAAACTCAGTAACCTAAGAATAGAGTAGGAACTTCTTCAACTTAATAAAAGGCATATACAAATAATCTATAGCTAACATCGTACTTAATGGGAAAAGACTGATTACTTTTCTCCTACTATCAGAAAAAGGCAAAGATGTCCATTTTCATCACTTCTATTAAACACTGTACTGGAAGTTTTAGCCAGGGCAATAAAAGCAAGAAAAAAGGAAACAAAGACATGCCACTTGGAAATTAAAGAGCAAAATTATCTTTACTCGCAGATTCCATGATTATCTATGTAGAAAATATTATAGAAACTCCAAAAAAAGATCTCAGAGCTAATAAAAGAATTTAACAAGGCTATAGGATGTGCGATCAATATACAAACATCAACTGAATTTTAAGTACTATCAGGAAACAATCAGAAATTGAAATTAAAAATGATATTTAAAATAGCAGCAAAAACATGAAATGCTTAGGGATATATCTAACAGAAATATGTAAGAACTATATTCTGAAAGCTACAAAGTATTGCTGAGAGAAATTAAATAACTAATGAGTGATGAAATATACTGTATTCATGCATCAGAAGGCACAATGTTAAGGTATCAATAGAGTCAATATAATCCAAATGAAAATCCTGTGATATTTTGGTAAAAATGTATAAGCTGATTCAAAAATTCATATGGAAATGCAAAGGAATTAGAATAGGCAAAACGATTTTGAAAAAGATGAATAAAGTTGGAGAACTTATACCTCCTGATTCCAAGACTTATAAAAGAGTGATAGTAGTCAAGAGAATATGGCATTAGGATCAAGGCCAAAAATAGATCAATGGGATAGGATAACTATTTCAGAAATAGAGCTGCACATAAATGGTCAATCGGTTTTTGACAAAGGTGCAAAGGCAATTCCAAGGATAGTCTTTCAACAAATGATTCTTGAATAAATGAATATCCATATGCACAAATATGAAGTTGAACTACATACCAAATTTCACTATATACAAAAATGAAGTCAAAATAGATCATAGACCTAAATGTAAAATGTAAAAATCATTCAGAAAAAATATGTAGGGTCAAATCTTTGTGGCCACTGGAGGAATTACAAAAGATAATGAGGTTTTGGGGGGTAATAGATATATTCACAATCTTGATTATAGTGATGGTTTTCTGAATGTATTCATATGTCAAAACATAAAAAATTGTACATTTTAGTTATGAGGTTTATTTTATGCCAGTTATATCTCACTAAAACTCTTTTAAGAACACATGGGCATGTACAGAATTTTACATAGTTAAAAATCTGTCAGGGTTGATAGATTACCTTGAAGCCTGACAGTGAGTATCCTCACCTTGGAGGAAGTAAATAAAAATGGTCATTCCTTTGTGAAGGAAATAATAATGAAAATAATAATAATAATAGCTAACACATAGCACTTAGCATGTGTCAGGCACTGTCCTAAGTGATTTATTTACATGTTACATCATTTAAGACTTTTAACAATCATGTGATATATGTACTACTATCCTCTCAATTTTATAGAAGAAAAAATTGTGGCAAGGAAAGTGTCAAAAACTTGTCCAAAGTTACCCAGCTAGTTTGTAACTGATCTGTCATTCAAACCTAGGCATTTTGTCCCAATCTTCAGTGTCCTGAATCAACACCCTAAATTGTCTCTCTAAGATGAAGCCTTCTTTAATGATAAGAATGGTGCAAATGCAACCACTTTTTAAAAAAAAAAAAGTAAATTAACAGGACTTTTATAAATATGAATAAAGCATATCAATTTTGAAAATAGGTAATCTCATTTTTCCAATACAATTGAGAAAATTATGGATTAAGTTTCTTCATTATCACAGGTGATATATAAATTGCCCCCCATCCATGCATCTCTGACTACAGGACTTTAAGCTCTTTCAGCTCTTAAAGGGTTTATTGATATAATTCCTTGCCTTTCTTTTCCCCACAAGACAACATTGGTTGGTTATCATATCCTGTATTAATGATTTATAGTCTTATTTTTCCTTTTTATTAGAAACTGCCTGGGATTCTTCTTTTTGAATTGAATAAAAGAAGAATCATATAAATAACTGACATTTTCTAATAGTTGATCAGCCCTAAGAATTTTTGCCTGATGCGTTAAAGATTAAAGATTCAAGCTAAATAAGATTTAGTTAGAGGATTTCATTTGGAAGTAAATCTAATGCTTCCCTACACTCTTATCCATTGGCTGTTAGGTAAAGAAAGAGTTGGCATCACTGGGAGAAATACATGGATGGAATTAAGTATTGAGCTTACTTGGAACACATAAATAAACCCAACAATGAGAAATTACTGAATAAAAAAAAAAAGAGAAAGTTGAGATAGAGGAAAAGAATTTCTTTTGAAAAATTGAAAAGTTTGAATAATAAGTTTAGATTTTAGCATGTATTCTTTTGAATGAAATGCTTTGATCATAATATATTATCACTCAATATTTTTTATTTCAAAAGTGTTTCTAAAAGTAATAAGATGAGTTTTATGTAAAACTCTCTTGAGTTAGCTTTTGACTGCAAAGACAAAAATGGGGAAAATGATCTGACAATTAATATATGCTCAGATGGAAAAGTACTTTCAAAGGATTGCAGATATAAGGCTCTTTGGGTTTTGATTTGGAAATAAAGTCTGGGATTCTACCACAGATATACCTGCTCTGCTAGTCTTTAAAACATTGTTTAAAAGATCCTCCTTTCTCTCCCAACTTTCCCAATTCAGGTTTTTTTGTTGTTGTTTTTTCTTTTTTCTTTTTCTCCTATCAGCAGCAGCATATGAATGAATGCTGCACCTATTTGGAAATACTCAAACTAAATGAAGATATAAACTCATAAGTAAAAGGACAGAAATTTTTCTATAGAAATTGGAGAATGATTTTTAAAGAAAAGAAAACCTGCTGAAAACACAGGGACCATACTCAGACAATGAACCTAGAATTATATTTATGGATGATCTCTCCAAATACTGTCTTAATTCGCTCTTAGATTTTTGTGGAGAAATGCCCAGAAGTCATTCATAATGACTGAGGACACCACTGGCATTGATGGGGTGGGCGTGGGGCGACAACGACAATGCAGAGAACAGTGAATGGCTTGTTTCGCAGAACACCAGTAGTGTCTCTGTTGGGAAACACCATACACTATAATCATTTTGGAGCGCTCTTACCCTCACATTCATGCTAGGGACACAGCTCTGTAAAATACTATTAAGCTCATAATATACACCTGTAAAGTACACAGTACAGCTCTGCTTAGCCCTTTTCAAAACCCAACCTTTACCTAAAGGAGAAGAAAACTTTTCTTTCCTATTTCAGTTTCCTCACCTGTCTAACTTGTCATGTAAAGCCTCTGAATGATTCAATTACTGTTTTCGTAGGAGGAGGAGTTATCAACAGCAAGTATATTATACTTGTTTTTGAAACAAATGTTTTAAGCATAAATAATCTGGACTCTTTTGAAATACCTTTATTTCAGCAATGGTGCCTTTGAATCTTTAGCAAATTTAGAGTTTTAAGTTTTTATTCTTTACAAAAAAAAAAAAAAAAATACATGTTTTTTTCTTTTACTCTGTCACTCCAGAGCTCTAGCATTGAAAACAGAACCTTGTGCTCAGAAAAATCCTGCACATTTATTGGTCTTGAAAGTATGCAACACATCTAGCCACATAATTGAAAATAATAAGGCCACGATAAATGGGATGGCCCCAGGGTAAAACACCCAAGGGATTCAATTGGTGTCACTTTGCATCAATGTCCATGCATCATGGTAATTGAGGTAACATAACCAATTACCACATTTTAATTAGAGTTCTAAGAACTTGAGAAAATTTGCAATGATGAGACAGCTCACTTTAAAAAAGAAAAAAAAAGAAAAGAAAGAAAGAATGAAAGAAAAGGGTGAAAAAACCCCACACAGGACGTTACTCAAGCTTGTTTCTCAGAAGCAGAGGTTACATAAAATTATGTTTTGTGAGTCTTCTTTATTTTTCTGTCTTTTACTCTTACTTTTTGGTGTTGCATTTTGAGAAACCAAGAATTTTAAGCTGCTGTTTTGTGACTAAAATAATAGCATTCTCACCCAAATATGATCGATGATTTTAGAAATTTATGACCAAAGAAATTCTCTAGAATGCGTTCTTGGTTTATAATGTCGTTTCCCATCTAAGTGTTTCTCACCATCATAACTTAGGGAGTCATTCTAAGTTTCAAGTCAGTGTCTGAACACAGTGAGATGTTATTTAAAAACTTGTTTCTCTGGCTCTGGTTGCTAAACAAAAATAGACCTAGATTCCACCCCACCCCCCTTCAAAAAAATTAGAAGCAGAAAGAATTACTGCATTTAGAAATTAATTTTGACTTGGGGCAATTATTTTTATAAGACTCGAGTTTAAGTGAAAAACCTCCTGTAAAATTTTAGTGCTGCTACATAATCAAGTAATTATGTAATTACTTGTACTTAATTACTTACAAGAGAGATGGTTGTTAAAAAATCTTTATACATGTCAAAAACAGCCTTCTTCTTTAGAGTATTTCTAACCAAGCTTCAGGTATCAAAAAGCTTTTTAAAACTAATTTCCAATAAATTTATTTTTCTGTTACCATTTTTTTTCAGATGTGTAAGTGCATAATATACAGCTCTACATGCTCTACCTCCTGTTCCCACTCAAAATAGAAAAAAAGGAAGGAAGGAGGGAAGGAAAGAAGGAAGGAAGGAAGGAAGGAAGGAAGGAAGGAAGGAAGGAAGGAAGGAAGGAAGGAAGGAAGTGAGGAGGGAGGGACGGAGGGAAGAAAGGAAGGAGAAGGAAAGAAATAAATGATTTTCAGTTACAGGTGAAGGGATTGATTTTAAAAGTAAGACATATGTCCTTAATGTGAAGATTTGCGGTGGACAGAATAGATTTTCAAGAGAAGTTGAGGAATTTCCTTTCTTTTGAAGATTGCAATAGAATATGCTGACTAAGAGCCTGGGCCAGACTGTGCCACTTAGTAGCTATGTGAGTGTGGCAAATTATTTAATTCTTCTATGCCTTGGTTTCTCATCTGTAAGCTGGAGATAACAGTAATGCCTACCTCAGGTTATATGAGGTTTAAATGAATTAATAAGTGAAAAGTTCTTTGAACAGCTGCTGCCAAAGAGTCAATAATGTTGGCTGCTATTATTATTTATGTTATTGCAGGGAACGAGTCTTATTTATCTTTGTAATTGTCTAGAAATTAATGCATTCCCTGGCATACTAGGCAATTAATACATTTTTGCTTAATAAACACATGAACAAATGACAGAGAAGTAAGTAGTTGAGGAAATACTGTCTAAAGTGATAGATTCCATGGTTAACATAACCACTGATCCTCATCCTCCTCCTTTCCAGCCAGAACTAGCCAAAACTAAACCACTTAGATTTATTCTAGACACACCCCATCTTAATGCTAGTTGATTTAGTTGATCTTTATTGTTCTATTTTCATTTTCACTGATTTTTGTTCTAATTTTTTTCTTTTGCATGTTTTAGACTTAAATTGCTCTTTTTCTCCCTTAGTTTCCTAAAGTAGAAGCTTAGGTTGCTGATTTTTTAGTTCTCTCTTCGTTCTCATACATGCATTTAATGCTATAAATTTCTCTCTAAGCACTCCTTTTGTTGCATCAAACAAATCTTAATATTTTATTTTTTCATTTTTAATTAATTTAAAATATTTTAAAATTTCTTTTGATACTTCTTCCTTAACTCATGTATTATTTAGAAATGTTATTTAATCTCCAAATATTTGAGGATTGTTCAGCTACCTTTCTGTGAATGATTTCTAGTTTAATTTCATAGTGGTCTGAGAGCACACATTGTATGATTTCTATTATTTTCAATTTGTTAAGGTCTATTTTGTGGCTCAGAAGGTAGTCTTATCGTGATGAATGTTCTGTGTGAGTTTGAAAAGAATATATATTCTGTTGCTGTTGAATGAAATATTCTATAAATGTCAATTAGGTCCAGTTTATTGATAGTACTGTTCAGGTCAATTATATCCTTACTAGTTTTCTGCCTGATTGATACATCAATTACTGAAAGAATGGAGCTAAAATCATTAAGTCCTCAGCACTGGTTGAAATGAAGGACTCTAATCCAAGCTAGGGCTCCAGAGCTTAGTACTTTAGGTGCAGAAGAGGGCAAACCTGATCCAAGGATATAAATTCGGGAAAAATCTAAGATGCAGGATTAGGATCAAATAGGGCTAAAAATCCAATTCTTAGGAAGCATCAAACCAAAAGGGCCTGGGCAAAAGGTCGGAACCCAGACTGAAGCAGAGGGGCTGCAAGCACAAAGAGCCCAAGGGCAAAGAGAGTGAGTGATTCCCAAAGGAATGAAGACCTTTTTAAGAGAGAAATTGAAAAAATGGAATTGTTAATGGTGCAAGTGGGTTTGAGCTAAAATATAGCTTCCCATTTTCCTTAGTAATTTTTGTGTGAAAAGTTGTGAAAAGTCACACTCTCCTTTTTCTGTTCTCACTATCCTACTCCAGTTGCCTCAGCCTGATGGCTAGAATAGACTTCTTATTAGTGTGTTTATTTCCAAGGAGTTTTTCCAGTCTATCAGAATACCACTGTCTGGCTTCAATGACCAAAATGCTGTTTTAAAGATGTTACTGAACAAGGATATGTTATAGCTCCATTTTGCTTGTAAATCAAAGTTCATAACCATCCAAGCCTCTGTAGGCTGGCTCCACTCTGACTGCTGTCAAGCTAAAAAAGGAGGTAAACTGAGGCACGCTTGAATTACCAGAAATTGAATTTATTCAGTAATAGCAGAAGAATTGCAATTTAGGAAATGCATGTCATAGCAAGGTGCACATGAGTCCAATGGGCTGTATTTATAAGCAGGGAGTGGAAAGAGGGAGAAGTCCATCCAGAATCTAAGTGGTGAATTCATTGACTGAGGATGGGAAGAGATTCTTGGTTGATGATCGTTGGTCAGCAGATAAGTCTCAATCTTCTGTAAATCAGACATTTATGGGAAATCAGTGTTTCATCTCTTAAGTTCTGTTCTGAGGGAGCATGCATGAGATTCTCCATTTCATATCTTCCGGTTCCATGTTAGAGTAAAATCATTTCAAATTACAGAAAATTTTTGCCCCAATAATTCTTTATCCAGTTAGTTATAAATATCCAAAAAAAAAAAATAGGCAAAAGATATGATCAGGTGATTCACAAAGTAGTAAATAGAAATGGTCACTAAAGCCATAAATAAATATCCAACCTAACTAGTAATAATAAAATGCAAAATAACAGTTTGTGAGTTGCTTTTTTTTTTTTGCCCATCAATAAGAGGGAAAATTAGCGACAAATCCCAGTGTTCAAGAGGGGGGATCAGGTTGCAAACTGTCATAATTTTTAGCTGTTTATCGATATCTGAAAAAGTATGCATACCCTTTGACCTAGTTGTTATCCCTCCCAAATTTACTTTCAGAAAATAATCTTCTCTATTTAAATAAAGATATGTATCATATTTTACTAATAAAACCAAAGAATTGTAAACAACAGATTTTTCTAATAGTGTATATTTTAAGTGAAAATTTAAGTTGTGTTAGAATATTTAAAATCATTAAAAATCATGTTTTTTCCAGTCCTATTGTTTTTACTTTATAAATAACTCTCAAGTTCATTCAGTTTTCCCTAACAGTATACCACCTTAGTCCAAGCCACCAGCATCTATCATAAAGTGTTTAGGATAGTCTTGGCGCAGAGAAAGTGTTCAATAAATGTTTGCTGTAATTGTTTTTATTCTTACTTGTACCACTGTAGTAGCCTCTAACATTGCCTTCCTTGCATCAAAGTTTGCTTCCTTTCCAGTTTGTTCTCTACCCTGCAGCTTGTGTAATCTTTTAAAAACACATCCAATCATGCCATCTTGCCTGCTTCCCTAGATTTATTTCCAATCACATATCCTCCCCCTGCAGGCCAGACCCACTGCCTGCTTTCAGGCCCTCACATGCAGCATGCCTTTTTCCTTCTGCTTTGCTCACTTACCCATACCTTGAGTTCCCTCCCCCAAAATTTTATTATTCTTCAGAAATCAGCTCAAGAACCACTTCCTCAGGCAAGCTTTTCTTGGCCTTCCAGAGTAGATCAAATTGACCTCTAATATCTTATCACAGATTATATAAGCTCATCTACTAAGTCCTAAAACTAAACCTTGTCTGTTTCATTCAGTAAATATGTGTTGAATAAATTTGCTGAATGCATATTTATTCAATGAATGAATGAATGAATGATTGTCTTAAAAGTTTGTATGAACTTGCGTTAGTGTGCTTATTTATTTTTTTCCCTATATCAGACTGCCGTTAATTCAATCTTCATTGACCCACCTTTCCACCTTCTCATATGTTTATAGTTTTTCCAAACAAAGAAATCTTTAATTTTATTTATGTGGTATACAGCTGATCAGCCAAGTACCCTGAGTCAGTTAGAGGTGAGTTGAGATGGTAAAACCCTTATTCCTCCTGGTGCGTGGAGGGGAAGTGGGGAAGGGAATGCAGGGCAGGACCTGGGAGGGGCCCAGGCCTTTTGCCTTCTGCAGTAAGTAACCTTCCTCCTCAATACACAAGTTCATATTAGCATTTCCTTTATGTCGCTTGAAAAAAGTTGGGAAGCACTGGTCTAGAAATAATAGGTATTAAGCCTCAATACCAACCCGCTGATCATGAAGCAATAGTCACATTTAAATTTTGATTGAAGAGAAAACATTTAAATGGAAATGCCACTGGGGTCAAATAATTTTCTTATCCTTTAGGAAGATCAGATTTACTCTAATTTTCTTTTTTTCATTTGCGTCTAATATTTTAGGTCTGTTGTTTCACTTGAGTTATGTTTATGTTGTTTTTTTTTTTTTTAACATATAAATGACTATTTACTGAATGTCAATGAAAAGGTTCTATGTTTAGTCACCTGGGGGTTAAAATGGAAATATCAATATTAAATAAGCTGATTTTTTCATAAAGGAGTATATCAGTACAAAATAGTACCAGCAAGCTGATAGGCCTAAAGTCTGAAAAATAAATCTATTTTAACGTAGGTTAAATATTCTTCCTATATTTAATGTAGGTTAAATATACTATCACTGTATCACTATTGACTATGCAAGTATTGGATTCTGAATACTAAACCTATTTGCAAAGAGGGTTTGCTGTCTGATTCCACTGGATTATGGAATAGAAGGAACTGAACCTGTAGGCAGATAATCAAGAAGCACCCCTTGAGTACCTGCTATATGCACAGCATTGTTCTGAGATTTGTCTACACAGAAGTAGTACAGGACATGATCTTCACTCTCAAAGATTTTGCTAGCTATATGGAGTGATAGTAAGATAATATTGACATAGATGAGACAATAATTATTCCAAACTGTGTTTGGGCTGAACATGACAGCACCAATTACAAAACTAAATAAAGAGATAGTTGAGAGGTGAATCTGTGCTCAATTCACCTTTATATCTTCTCAGTGCTTGGGCAGTACTGAGTAGTAAGTATTCAATGAACATTTGTTGAATGAATCAACAAATATAAATTCTAACTTGCGCAGTTCTATCACTAGTTTAAGAATCAAATGAAAAGGAAATTGCTGAGGGATAAGTCTCCAGAGAAAAATTTGTAAAGGAGTTTCAGACTGATTTGGTGAGGGCAATAGAAACCAAATTCATCCATTCATTCAAAAAATATTTATTGACTACCTACTACAAACAGAGGCATGGTGATGTAAGTGAGCAGGGACTATTCAAAGGCAGTTATTATAGTGAAGGTCAGCTTTGGGGGAGCCTTAATTTAAATTTCAGTCATTTTTATTTGACCAGGCTATAGAATACTTTAAAAGTCAGAATAATTTGAAGAGAAATAGCCACTGAAAGTAATACAAAGAAAGGACTCATTTTAGGAAGCTTGGTTTGAAAACAGTGTGTAGGGTTAGGTAGGAAAGTGGTATGAACACATTATTGTCCTTTCTGCTTTTAAAAAAGTCTAGGGATAAATTTTTCACAAAATGTCATGGGTTCCGTACGAATATTTAGTTGCCCTTTTAATAACAAATCCTGTTGGTGTGTCTCATCTAATTATTTTGTTGCAATGGAATTCCATTTCTTGAGTTTGGAGTTGTGGAAATAGATAATTTTTTCATTGTCCTAGTCATAACTTTCCAAATGCTATAGAAAATAAGTCCCTATATAACCTTTTACTCACCTGTAAAAAAAAAAACAAAACCTCCAACTCCCTTGACCTTTCTCAAATGGTTTGTTTCTTCAATGTTAAAGAACATTCCTTGACCATTAAACTTTAGTCATATCTAAGTAACTAGATTCTTCCACATGAGCCTGATTTCTCTCTTTGTTTTTATACTGATGCAAGAGTAGGCATAATAACAATTACTTCTAAAGATTAAGTACTAGGAGCTCCTAAGATAATTCCATTTCAAGAACAATATTTGTATATAAAGGAAAATCAACCTTGTCCAACGCAGAATAAAGAATTTTCTGTTTGGTGGAAGCTAAAATATCTTGCAATCTATTTATTCCTCACTCTGCCACCATTATCATTTGTTAAGTGTCACTTTCTTAGCTCTTCATATAGCTCTCATCATCCCCAAGGACTAGAAAAGGAGTTTCAGCAACAAATATCCAGAGAGATGTCCCTTCCTTCCTAGGACACCTATACATCTGTTATGGACAAAAAGGGACAACCAATTTGTAGCAATCAGATTGTGCAGAACGAGGAGAGAAGATAAGTTAGCTGAGGACTGTAGGCAAGTCCTGTCCACTGAATGGTGTTTCCTGATGGAACTTTAACAGAATTAAATGGCCTACTGGATCTCCTTGACCAAGGATCCCATGGAACTTGAATTCTCAATTAAAGAGCACAGCAGTCAGCTGAAGTTGTCAGTGGTGGAGAAGGGGCTAGTTAGGAATTCAGGCATCTTTGTACATTAAAGGTTATTCCTATAAGATCACTAACTCACCTCATCCAAGTTGACTCACATTAAAATTGATTTAACTCCAAAGACAAAAGCAGAGAATATTAGAGGACCCAAAATAACCTGCGCCTTTTCACTTTTTTCCCCCTTCTTGCTTTAGTCTGAAAAAACTCACTTCAAATAAGGAAGGGAGTCTAATTTTCAAAACGCAATTCCTCCATTTTTTTTTTCCTTTCTGAGTGGCACTCATACAGTAGCAGTGGTAAAATAAACAACGACGTGTTGGATTTTGTTTCTCTTTATCTATATGACATTCGTGTCATCACCGTAGCTCTAATCCATATTCAGGTCTTCATGTTTGGTGTGCAGTAATATGTAAATTATCTCGCCAGCTGCATGGAGCAGTGTTTGTTTATTCTATTTCTTTTGGCACTGCACAGAACTGAATTTCTGCCAAAATGGGGCTGCTTCAGGGAGCACTAATGCTCCAGGAGGAAGTTTTGAAAGGAAACGCACATCGAAAGTCTTCACTCTGTGAAGCAGCAAAATCAAAACAAACTTTCTGTTTACTAAAATATCGGTATTATGAATGTAAAATAATGTGTTTGTTAAAATATAATGAGCATGCTGCCCATCTCCAGGATGCTCTGTGTACGTGGGTTTTGGAAATGAGGACACACTGCTGAGAAAGCTGGTGTATTTTTATTCTTGCAAAGAAAGTAGGTGAAACAAAACAGACAGAGACAATATCTAGAAGTTTAAGAGGGGAAGAAATATTTTAACATGCATATTAATCTCTGGAAACACATGGCATTTACATGCATTTCAATGTGGACAGCTGTGGTGTTTAAGTGTTAAAAAATTTCATTAATGATGCATAGAGCTATCTACTTCTGTTGGCAGGCCTTTCAGTCTTCAATCTGACACTTCCTTTTTTATCCAGCAAGCTAATTTCCCCTCTTTTGTGAGGAGTAACTGTTTTCACACTGCTGCTTACCCAGCAAGCCTCCTTATTGTTTCATGGTTAATTATCTTCTCCAGCTTCACCTTCTCCAGCGAGGGGAGCAGGACTGTTCCTCCCCAGCACTAATGAAAGCCGGGTTTTATGGGTACGCTGTGTAAATAAACGCAAGTTCTGATCAAGCAACGTAATAAATGAGTTCCTAAAGTTTATGGAGTCACAGCTCATCTAATGATTTTACTGAATAATGAGGGAAAATGATTAATCTGGTGAGAGGGGGCACTTAATTCCAGGCAGAAACATGAAGGCTTTGTTGCCTTAGTGTGGAACCTCTCTGCAGATAAACATGAGGGATCTATCTCCATTTATCCAAGTGTTCCTTATGCTTCCTAATAGCAGCAATGACGTGGCCAGGAGGATGGCTTGCAGAGAATAGGCCTTTGAAAAATACTGTTGATTTGGTAGGAGGTGGAGGTCACCTGGCATTGTATTTTCCTGATTATTGCAATTTATTAAGGAAAGAAAAAGCAGCCACACTCTGTGTCATCAGACTATGCTACACTCTGCAGTGACTGCAAGAAGAGCAGAGATAAGTCACAAATGCTACCAGTGTCGAGTGCCTAGAATAGTAAATTCAGCAGGGCTGGCCCAGGTAATTAGCTCGGCTAGTCAGGCAATGTCTTCCTCCCTGGACTATAAACTCAGCATATTCTCTTAGCTGCCAGCTCAAGGACCCATATCTAAAGAGGTTGGGGCTCCTAGTTATTTTTGCTTATTTATTTATTTATTTATTTTGCTTTGCAAATGGATTTTAAGGGATTAAGGTGATCCGAAGCCTCTAATTTTGTTTTTGTTTTTGTTTTTAATTTACAAATGAATTCACATTTTGAGATCATTTTTCTTCTTGAACGAAATTTATATTTTTTTGATTTGGGAACCTCTGATTTGGGTTACAATTTGAATTAAGGTCCTGACATTTAAAACTCTCAAGAGCCTCCTTTATGAGAGCCCAGGACCAGAGCTTCTAGTCCAATCAAGATTGAATTTTTTCATCTAATCGAATATCAGGATCCTTACTATTTTTCTCTTGAGAGCTCAATGAGAAAATCTTCCAGGGAGTCTACATCTTAACATGTCTAAGGACTCTAGGACTCAGAAGTATAAAATCTCTTGGAACCTTCTTTCAAAGACATTTATTACCTTCTAGGTAAATTCATCCTGAAATTTCAAGCAACTTTTCCAACATCAAGTATAACTTGTATACGTTCCAATTATTTTTTATGAAGGGAACAGTGACAGCTCAGGGGAAATGTAATAGCAATTTTGAGACTTACTAGTCTTTCCTAATTCTAAAAGTAGTTATCTTTAAAGGAGGCCATTAAAACAAAGATATAAATCAAATGAAATAAAATCAGATGCAGAAACAAGGGTTAAGCTATCTTAAGAAAAGAAATCATAGCTGACTTGCCTGCTAATCATCTTAAACCTTGGGCCAATCTGATGATAAACTGAGAAAAGCAAGACAAGTTTGGTTGACTGGAATAGATAAGATGGAAAAAAGATGAAAACGATACCTATCATTTTTAGTCATTCTTAATTTGCTTATCCAAATTTGCCAACATTGTATTCTTAGTTTTTTTCTCTAGATGGTAAGTTATTATCACAATCTTAAAATTAAAAACAAAACCAAAAACAAAAACAAAAAACACACCCACTCTCTATTTATCTGAGATTAGCAAATAAAAAGAACAGTAATAAGACAATGCTGGCTCTTAATGTGCACCTTGTTGAGAGTGAAAAGACACAAAATCCTCTCAAATAATAAGGACTTTGTAAAGGACATGAGTCCTGAATATGGGTGAACTGTTACCTGCTCTTTGGCTTTCCAGGCAGACCTCAGCAAGTTGGCCAGCCTTCTCTGTGTGCTTTAGGTTACCTTGGCATCATGCCATAAATCAATGTGTTCATAAAATTCAGTCTGAAAGTTGGGAAGTCATGTCTATCTCACAGAAAAGCCCATGTGTTAGCAAACTTCACTTGTTTACAGGACTGTTAATCTCCTCCTTACTAAAAATTTGCTTTGTAGGTTTTAAAATTATAGGTTTTTATTAATAAAAGATCCTTATCATAAAGGAGAGCCAATAGTGTGCTTTTTCACTTTTCCCCATGACAAAGGTAAAGTAAAAATTATATCCTGAGGCACAAAACTCAAATGTTATGTCACCTTCTGAGAGTCAAAAGGCAAACACCAAACAGAACAATGCCAGAAAAATGGGGCCAGATGTTATTATTTGGGGGAAAAAAAATTGTTTATGTAACTTGGCATGTGGATCTGTCATTGTTATTCGAATAGGTTTACCATAGGGTAGAATGTAGAAAATACTACTATTTTTTATTGCAGTTGGGTTTTTACAACTTTATTAAGGTTATTTTTCTTTAGTACTTTCTTTCGATTTTAGTTGACATGATACTGAAGATGTCAGATTAAATAAATTCCTTTTATTTAAAAGTCTCTTCCTAATATATATATATGTGTGTGTGTGTATATGTGTATATGTATACACACACACACATATGTATGTATTTTAGTTCATTTTAAAATAATCCAAAATTTAGATACTTTCTTGAAACTCTGGGGAAATTTTTCAGGAAAACAGAATAGTGACTAAGAAGAGAAAGATACACTAGTTTTCCTATTCAGTCTGTTCTGAGTATAATACAAATTTCTATATATTTACATATAATGCAACAGTCAAAGTAAAATAATTTATTTGCCAGAGGAAGTAGGTTATTTTTCTAGTTATAATAAAATATTCAGAATTGGGTGGGAAAATAACTTTTCCTACAGTGAATGCTTAAAAAATATGAATAATTATTTATACAATAATTAACTTGTTTAAGAAAAACATAGGTTAATGCAAGCATTCACCTGTTGCCACCTAGCTTTAATACTCCCAACACTAAGGTTCATACACCTAAAAGTTATGTAGAAATTGTGACAGCATCTAACTTTATTTAATTTATTGCCACAAACATATTGCCTTTTAATCAAAATATCACTTCTTTGAGGCTGACCCTCCAGTGAAACTGAAGTTATAGAAAGGGAAGAAGTGTATCCTTTCTTCTATGGAATTCCTTCCTACAGCTTTATAATCACCTTGTTTATAGAACCTTAAAGTTTCTGGCAAACGTATTCTTCACACACAAAATCTAATTTAAAAGTATTAAATATGATTTTTGTTGTTGTTTTTGTTGTTGTTTTAAATAGATACAAGAGTTAGGATGGACTACTGTGTCTATTGTTGAGGGAGGAAGTGCTAAAACACTTGAAGAGTTTCCTATACAGTCTGGGGCCTCCACAGCTTCTCTGCCTCTGTTCTCCTTCCAAGACAGCTGCTAGAAGCCCAGAGAGGCAGTGGATAGCACCTGGCAGGACCAAGCACCCAATTTCAACAGCTGGTTCACTGTGAAACCTGATTCCTTCAGGCTGCTCTCTAGCACATCCTGTCTCATTTCCTCACCCAACAGCCACTCTATGACTTTCTTCGTGCTAATTCAGTGGCTTTCCCTTACCTACCATTCTTCTTATCTTTTCTGACTATAACACTCTTAACCACCCACAACTTTACAAGTTTCCTTCTCTCAGCTCCCAGAATATTATACCAGTTCTACTTGGGTTTTCTTCTATTTTTCTTTTGCTAGTTGCTCACCACTCCTTTGAAGGTACCCACAAGACTCTATCCCATCCACCTTTGCTTCTTACTATTCCCTCTTCTTGCAGTAGCCCCCTCCCCCAACACTTTCTCTGAATTCCTTTCTCCTCATTGTAGCCTATATACCCTTCAAAATAATAGATGATCAGATCGCATGCAGCTAAACACATGGCAGAGGAGTCTGTTAGGTGAAAAGAGTCAAGATAGAATTGTGGGACATACTGTCATTTAACAGTCAGATGAAGCGGATTTTATTAGGAGACTCGGCCTCAGGGTAATCAAAGGAAAAGAAAATTTCAAGAAAAATGGAATCAAATGCTACAGAGGAATCAAGTAAAATAAGGCTAAAGGAGATGCAGTTGGATTGGGCTCTCAGAAGGTCACTGGTGATCCTGCCAGGGGTTCAGCAAACAAGGGCTCTGTTAATCACACTCCTTTTTTTCTTCTCAAAGAGACTGTTGCCTCAAAATGAGTGAAGTTGAATTAAGGGAAGTATTATACACAGGATGTTCCTCTCTTCAGCATTTCTGAGAATGATGAGCATGAATGTAGACCAAACAAAGAAATCTGTAATAAAAAATTATCTTTATTGATAATACATGCACAGTGATATAAATGAATTCAGAAGTATTATCAGTTGTAATATTTTTATTAAGCAAGGTCCTCAATAGAATGATGAAGTCTTGTTATGTTTGATGGTGTTACAGGTTCTAAAACTCAACAGGACTGGGGAATATTGTTACTTTTTTTTGTTTAATTAATGTGAAATTAACATAACATAAACTTAATTATTTTAAAGAGAGCAATTTAGTGGCATTTAGTACATTCACAATGTTGTAAACTTATTACTTGTATCTACTTCCAAAATATTTTCATCACCCCAAAAGGAAACTCCACACCTGTTAAGCAATTGCTTACTACTCTGCCCTTCCCCAGTGCCCTGGGGACCACCAATTTTCATTCTGTCCCTATGAATTTATCTAGTCTGGATATTTCATATAAATGGAACTATACAATACAGTCGACCCTCGACCAACACAGGTTTGAACAGCATGGGTCCACTTACACATGGCTTTTTTTTCAATAAATACGGTAAATGTATTTTCTCTTTCTTAATAACATTTTCCCCCCTCTGGCTTACTTTATTGTAAGAATGCAGTATATAATAATATACAAAATATGTGTTAATTCACTGTTTATGTTTCCAGTAAGGCTTCCGGTCAACAGTAGGCTATTAGTAGTTACGTTTTGCGGGAGTCGAAGTTATACATGGATTTTTGACTGCACAGGGTTTAATGCCCCTAACCCTTATGTAGTTCAAGGGTCAACTATATATGACATTTGCTGTCTGGCTTCTTGAAAGAAGCATAATGTTTTTGAGGCTACTAGCTTTTATAACTCAGAGGTGGCACCAGCTACAAAGTCAGAAATTCTCCAGGTGGCTTTGCCATGGCAGAGTTTACCTTAAGGACTTTTCCCCAAATTCCTTCAACAGTTTGCGAGACCACAGACAAATCTTTATTCCTGCAGTTCACTCAGTATTTTTTTTTTTTTTTTTTTGAAAACCTACCCTCTGCCAGGCACCGTTTTAGGTACTGGGGCTCTAGTGGAGACAGAACAGAAAGAGCCCCAAGGAGTATATATCTGGGAGGAAAACCCCTACTTTCCAATATTGAACTCACTTTTGTCTCTGTTCCCTGTTGAGAACTAAGACAATTTTTGCTATTGTAAAACTTACTTTAAAACAACAACTAATGGATTTTTTATTTTCAACTATTTCAGAAATATCTGTGTAATCAAGGCTAGGAAATATGTCCATGTTGATAAACATTTTAGTGATATTTGTAAGATGACTTGGGGTTTTGAGTTTCTGATCAGCTTCATTATTGAAAAAGAGCATTCACTAGAACAGTTTTTGATCATTAGTGTGAGATAGACTTTCAAAGGATTTTCTGAGCTGAGACAAGTTACTTTAACATTATTGTCAATCTGATAGATAGTGAGCAGTATTTGATTGCTGTATGTGTCAGTTGTGATAGAATTTCACAGACAATGGACTCACCTTTTTAAAAAAAGATTATTTTCAGGAAATAGAAAGTTCTTGAGCTATGGGCCTTACTGAGACCTGGGGAGGTGTCTTTTCTCATCTGGTTATTCCTGAGGGGTAAGCATAGTCAAGACAAATCTACACCTCATTTGCAGTGCAGTGGGAGTGAGAAAGGGGCCTAAGTGATGTTTATTTCACTGAATTGCATGCATGTGGTTGTACTATAGAGAGTCGTCAACCAACCACCAGTCTTAATGCAAACATTGTTACAGTTATTTAACAGTTAGCTGTACTGTTCTCCTCTCACTTCAGCACAGGAAATATATATATAACTGCCAGTCCCATATCCCTGCTATGTACCAGGCCCTCTCCATAGGACCGTACGTACATTTTCCCACTTACAGCTCTCAACAACCTCCAAGGTAGATATAATGTACTGTGATTCCCTTGGATATACAGATGATGGAACTGAAGCATAAATTATTAAATAACTTGTCCATGATCACACAGCTAACACATCAGAGAGGGATCCAGGATTCAAACCCAGATCTGTTTGAGTTTCTAGCCCAAATCTCAAAATGGTTGATAACCAGTGAACATCATTACTTTTAATCCTATTTCCTTTTTCAACTATATTTTTTCTTGCTAGCTCTAAATCTAGTCTCTGCCCAACAAGAGTCAGAATAATACAAACTTCAAGTTCTCATCAAAGTTGTCTTTCTATTTTCTGAGGACTAGCTGTTTGTTATAGTTGTTGATGTTTTTGTTTTAAAAAAATGTCTACATAAGTCTAATTTGAGAAAATAAATATGCATGTAAGACTTAGACACTTTGGTCTCAGATTCGGAAGTAGGTGCTAGGGAAAATATTGCATCAAAAAAGCAGAGTGAATATATGAATGTTGGAATTGTCCCTCATTTCAATTGATTCCCCCACCCTGACCTATATAGTATTTTCTCCCTGCTGTTCATCGCTCCTTCAAACTTCTGTGTGGCCTGCTTTTTTGCCTTAGGGTAAATATACATATCTTTATTCAATTATGATGAATGCTGTTTATGTTTTTGTCATTATTATCTATTTGTATGTTTTTGTTGTATTCTGCTTTTCTACAGATAAATTTCTTCAAGGGTATTGTAAGTGGTGTTGCTCAGTAGATTCCTGGATCTAGAATAAACAGGGAGAACATAAACTGCAAGACTTTCTAGTGGTTTTGCCCCTTCTGAGCACCAAAATTTTGAGTGGGACATTCATTTCATCCTTCTTTTTTGAGATTCTTTAGATTTTCAATAATGCAACTTTGTAAAGGAAGTTAAAGGAATCCAGAAGTAGCTGTATCAGATCTCTGTTGAGTTGTTTTATTGAATGCCATGTTCCTTCATCTCCACTCTTTAGCCGATGATATGTTTCTCATCTCTTATAAAAACTCACCATGTAACTTAAAAATTTAAAAAAATACTAGAAATGTGATTCTTGGAAACCCAACTCGAAGACATACAAGTACAGTAGAAAGTTAATTTGGATACGTATTACTTGCTATAATTGGAATCTTGGTTCTTTCATCATCATCATCATCATCATCATCATCATCATCATCATTTCTCTAGCCACTTATAGTTACTTTCTCTGTATATATTGTGTTAATATAAATAACCTGCTTCCAAGAATAAAAATAAACCAGCACTAGCTAATGCCACTTGTTTCTTGAGCAAATCTGTAAAGGTGTGTGTATATACAATTATTAATATAGAGGCCAAAGTTCTGTACCAGTTAAGCAAGTTTATGAATTAAAGACCCTTGCACACATGAATTTAATTCAGAATTATCTCTGAACTGCAGACCCTCTAATAGAACCTTATATGCTACTTACCATCCTTTTAGTTTTAGTCAAATACTCTTAGATTTTGTCTATATCCACTTTTTTTCTATGTGGGATAAGAGGAGGGAGGTGAGTTACCACGCCTCCCAACCCCACCCTCCCACAATCCCCTTAGAACCCAGGCAGTCTGACTGCAGAGCTCACCAGCTCATCCCTTTTTGATTTGTCACTTTATCAAAGACAAGGACACATGTGTCTTTTTTAAAAGTAGCAGACAATTCATCTGGAAAAACAACAACAAAATAGCTTGATTAGCTTGTGACTATCTTGGGCTATCATCAAAGAGAACATTTAACCAAATATTATCCCACCAGTTATAGTTATATTTCTCTGTGTGTATGTGTGTGTGTGTGTGTGTGTAATCTTTTTTTCAAAGACAACTGTTTAGTTATATAAATATTTTAATGTCCTTCCTATTGGAAACTTTCCCCACATTCTTGCCCCCAGGTTACACTTCATGTTTGAGGTTAAATCTTGAGGAAATGGAGATTTTATTGAAAATATTGACATAATTTAATTCACAACAGAAGGGAGTGAATGAGGGCAGAGTGAGTAGCATTTATTTAATACGTAAAGTTTAAAGTCTAAAGTGACCAATTTACTAATGAATCTTGTCAGATACTCCCTGGAATTGACATACAAAAAAATTTCAGAAATTACAATAAATTTAAGAGGACTTATAGGAGGAGAGAATTAAGAAGGAAAAAGGATAATATTATGTTCAAAAGTTTAATCATTTTCGATGGAAATTTTCCACTCCAACTACATTATTGAGCAAAGTATTTGTTCTTTTAGCTATTGCTGTAAGTTTTATACTTTCTTTAGCTTGCATTTATAAAGCCAATAGGCAGCATTTGGTCAGAAAATGACTGTCATGGAAGACAACTCCGAGTTACCAGCATTTCTTGGGCTAAGCTCCCAGCATACTTCCAGATAGCATAATTCCGGCATCTAGTGTGAGCCCCTGGGTTTGGGACTCTCATGGAAAATCTGTGCTGCTAAATGTTAAAGTTAACCAGAGAGTTACAAAGAGAGCTTCTTTGAAAGACTAGTTCAATTATTTATTAGCACTCTCAGAGTATAGTGTCAGCAAAGATATATTTGAAATTAATATACTATTTGATTAGACTGATTGATTATTTCTACAGCTGAAGATTTTAACATTCATTAGCCATACTAACCAGTCATTAGTCCTGTCTTTATCAGCAAGCAAAGAGTAAACAGAAATTCTAATAAAAATTCATCACAGTGAATGTACTCCATACCTAAGTGAGTGTGATGACTGCGGGTGTACTAAAAAATAAATTAACTGCTATAACATCGGCAGCAGGAAAGATTTGTTATAAAATTTAAAAATATCCCTTAATTAATGTTTACTTTGTAACTGGACTCTTTTAAACTTAATCTCTTACATATCCAGTATAATAAAGTTCTACTGGGTATTTTATACTTAATGGGTTTGTGTGGTATCATTTAACTGTCAGTTTTAGGAAGATTTCAGATTTTAAGAAAGTTCTGCTAATTGTGTTGCTGGTGAAACCCTTTTCTCACTACTGAGGAATAAATCATTATGGCTTGTTTTTCAACCAGACTGTTCAAATAAATCTGAATTGTAATGCAAATATGCTGACCTGTTATACTGTATGACGCTTCTCTCTACCTACCCTGTCATGAATCCCTCATGGTTTTAAGAGCAAATTAAAAGAGAAGATGAAAAGGAGAGAATGAGATAGGCAGGAAGAACCCTTTATGAATTGCCTCAAGGCCACTCTAGAGCAATTCTATGTGCATTAAGAATAGCTACCTTTACTGACTGCTTTCTCAGCCCTTCACATACATTAGCTGGTTTAGTACTCAGAATTATCTTCAAAGTTAGATAACACTAGCCCCCTTTAACAAGTGATGTAAGGAGCCTGGTGCTTCCATAGGTTAAGCAACTTGCCCAAGGCCATGCAGTTCAGCAGCAAAATCAGTGTTTCAGTGACTCTGCATAGTTCTAGAGTCATGTTCTTCTCCCTGGCTACCCTGCATAAGCAGAAGCGGAACTGCAAAGTTCTGAGTTTCTTCTGTCATTGAGCCTGGCAGGGCCTGCAGTACCTACATCGCCTCTCTTGGCTCTAGCATGAATCCAGACAGCTGGACAGCAAGTGAGGATGGTAAAGGAATCTGGGCAGAGTCCAGGAGCCCATTCAGCTACTACACCCCAGAATGAGTCAAGCTCTACCTAAACAGAGTTAAAACCAAAAAGTCCAAGCAAAGATCAAGGGTCCCAACTGTTCAGGCAGAGAGCAGCGTGAGAGAATTTGGACTACTTCCCTGGGAGTCAGGAAAGTCTTCAGATAGTTGTTATTCTAGGGCCAGAGGTGGGCTAGAGGGAGAGTTTTCTACCTGTAAGAGATAAGGGGCAGGGCTGACAATGGTGAAACAAGTTAACAAGGGACAGAGTGGAATTTGTTTCACAGAGATGGAGGAAGAAAGGAACTGAGAGAACTGTGATTAAGGGACTGCCCTGGAGCCCTGGCACCTGTGGCTCGGGGTCCAGGAAGATGTAGGTGAGGGAGCCAGTCGAGTGTTGTTCATCTTGGGTCTGATAGAGAGCTGGGCCCAATTCTAAAGAGGCATTGCCATGAAGGGGAAGGCAGAGGAAAGGATAGACATGGGACAGCCTCTGGACCATGAATACCTCTACAGGTGACTACAGCTCTATTCTATTTCCCCAGGCAAAAACTGCTTCAAGTGGAGAATCCAGGAATACAGGCAAGAGGCAGTTTGTCATATACGGCTACAAATAGTATTCCACTATGGATTTTAGAACTAAAACAGTATCAGACCAAATATACCTTAAGAGATGTTGTGGGCTATTCTTTTCTTTTTACCTTCATTTACCTGACAGTTTTATCTTCACTCAATTCAAGGCTAAAAGTGTAGATGAATCAATAGGAAACGGTTAATTCCATAAATTACAGTTTGACTGTAATAATCTTACATTTTAATCTATGTTATTGCCTTCAGTGACAAATTACTATTGATAGAAAAGCCTATTTCAATAATTTTGGATGTTATTCCAGAGAGGAATAGAGCTGATAATTATGCTATGTTTCAAATCTATGCTTGGGGCAAATTTCTTTTCTGACTCTTCCAAGAGATTTTTAATGGATAACATTTTCATGCTTGTGTTCCCTAATTCTTCTTTTCTTCCTCCTACACAGGAGACTTTGAATGTGATTGATCCTGGCTTGATGGACCTTAATGGGACCAGTGAGGACGCCCTAGAATGGGATGAAACCGATATAAGTAACAAGTTAATTAGTTTGAATGAAGAATCAAATGACCTCGATCAAGAATCCCAACCTGTCATGCCTTCCTTAACACTTGAAGAGGCAGGCAGTGAAGACCCTGGTTTTGAAGAAGAGGCAGGTGACGATGGAGGTTCTCAGTATGCCTCAAGCATTACCGCCCCCTCCAGTCCACACATTTACCAGGTATACAGCCTTCATAATGTGGAGCTCTATGAAGACAAGCACATGCCGTTCCTGAAAAGCAATCCAAAGTTCACCAGCATGCCACAGCCTAGTGTTTTAACAAAGAGTCTCAGTAAAGACTCTTCATTTTCATCCACCAAATCTTTGCCGGATCTTTTAGGGAGTTCTAGTTTGGTGAAGCCCTGCGCATGCCACGGAGGGGACATGAGCCAGAACTCGGGCAGTGAGAGTGGAATCGTCAGTGAAGGAGACACCGAAACCACGACCAATTCTGAAATGGGCTTGCTGAATTCGGTAGATGGGTCCCCAAGTAACCCTGAAACTGAACATCTGGACCCACAAACGGGAGATGCAGTTAACGTGGTAAAGCAAAAATTTAAAGATGAGGATGAATGCGTTAAGCCTCCAAATAGCTCTCAGTCGTCCATCTCACTAGTGGGTTGTGTAAATGGAAAAGTCGGAGATTTAAACAGTGTTACCAAACATACCCCTGATTGTTTGGGAGAAGAATTACAAGGAAAACATGATGTGTTTACATTTTATGATTACTCGTACCTCCAAGGCTCAAAACTCAAATTACCAGTGATAATGAAACAGTCGCAAAGTGAAAAAGCACATGTGGAGGATCCCCTGCTTCATGGTTTTTATTTTGATAAAAAATCCTGCAAATCTAAACATCAGGCTACAGAGTTACAACCAGATGCACCCCTCCACGAAAGGATTTTGGCAAACACATCCTATGAAATGGATCGCAATTCGTATAAAAGTGGTGATGTAGAGAAGACATTCACTGGCATGCAGAATGCCAAACAGCTTTCTCTTTTATCTCACAGCTCATCTATTGAGTCCCTTTCTCCGGGGGGTGATTTCTTTGGATTGGGCATCTTTAAAAATGGCAGCGACAGCCTCCAGCGAAGTACTTCTTTAGAAAGTTGGTTGACATCCTGTAAAAGCAATGAAGATCTTTTTAGCTGTCACAGCTCTGGGGACATAAGCGTGAGCAGTGGTTCAGTTGGTGAACTGAGTAAAAGGACATTAGATCTCCTGAATCGTTTGGAGAATATCCAGAGTCCCTCAGAGCAAAAGATAAAGCGAAGTGTTTCTGATATCACTCTCCAAAGCAGTTCCCAAAAGATGTCCTTTACTGGCCAGCTGTCATTGGATATAGCATCTTCTATCAATGAAGACTCACCGGCATCTCTTACAGAACTCAGCAGCAGTGATGAGCTCTCTCTTTGTTCAGAAGATATTGCGTTACACAAGAACAAGATCCCGGAATCAAACACATCATTCAGGAAGCGCCTGACTCGTTCAGTGGCTGATGAAAGTGACGTCAATGTCAGCATGATTGTTAATGTCTCTTGCACCTCTGCCTGCACTGATGATGAAGATGACAGTGACCTCCTCTCCAGCTCTACCCTCACCTTGACAGAAGAAGAGCTGTGCATCAAAGATGAAGATGATGACTCCAGTATTGCAACAGACGATGAAATTTATGAAGAATGCAACTTGATGTCAGGGCTGGACTATATAAAGAATGAACTGCAGACCTGGATTAGACCAAAGTTTTCCTTGACAAAAGATAAGAGAAGGTGTAATCTCAGTGATGAAATAAAGTGCAGTAAGGGTGTAGTTAGTAGTGACATGACCAATCCCGCTGATACCCTGAACATCGAGGCCCTTCTAAATGGCTCCATAAAACATCTCTCGGAAAATAACGGAAATGGTAAGAATTTATCCCATACCCATGAGTTAGGGACAAAAGGTGAAAATAAGAAAAATATTTTCAAAGTTAATAAAGATCCATATGTGGCTGACATGGAAAATGGCAATATTGAAAGTACTCCAGAAAGACAGAAGGACAAACTTAATGGAATTTCAAAGGAATCAGAAAATCTTGGTTCAACTGGGAAGAGGATTTCAGAGAGTGAGCATTGTAAGTGTAAAGCATTTATGGATAGCTCAGATGATTCAGACATGGTTGGAAAAGAATTTGCCCTCCCAACTGTTAAACACCTTCCAAAGAAATGTCAAAACCACCACTACTTTGAAAATCAAAGGGCTGCTTCTACTCCCACCGAGAAGTCTTGCCCAGCACGACCTTCAGAAACCAGACTTACCAATAGTCAGGACTCTGATATACTGAAGTCTTCACCTAATGATGCGCCAAGTATGGCTGGAAAATCTACTGGTTGTTGCCCAGCACCTGAACAAAATGACACAGAGGACAATGCCTCTATCAGTGACATTTCCTGTTGTGACTGTGAGCCAGATGCTTTCCAGCAAAAAGATGCCGAAGATTCTTCAGTACGTGACTTTGTTAAGGAAATCATTGACATGGCTTCAACTGCCCTGAAAAGTAAATCTCAACCTGAAAATGAGGCAGCTACTCCTACTTCATTAACTCAAATCAAGGAGAAAGTGTTGGAACATTCTCACCGGCCCATCCAGCTGAGAAAAGGGGACTTTTATTCCTACTTATCGCTCTCATCTCATGACAGTGATTGTGGGGAGGTCACCAATTACACGGAAGAGAAGAGCAACACTCCTTTGCCACTGGACTCTGGCCTAGAAGACAAGGAGGACATCGAATGCTTCTTCGAGGCCTGTGTCGAGGGTGACCCCGACAGAGATGTGCCCTCCTCCTCCAGCGTTCCTCCAAATGAACCCGCAGGTCCTGGCGAGGCTGCAATGCCCAGCGAGGCTGCAATGCTGTTACAAGCAGTAGCAGGCTCTTCTAGGTTCAGTGATACTTCTCTCTTAGCTGATAATGCAGACATAGTGATTCTTTCAAGTCCGCCACCTCAGAAAGAATCTGATGTTGGAAAGGAAGTAGGTGGTTTACCCCAAGCTTCCGGTGTCTGTGCAGAAAGCTCAGACTCAACTACTCCTTCAAGGCTGGCCAGTGAAAAAGAAAGTTCAAAATACCCAGGTGAGTCTGGAATGCCAGAAGAACGTAATGCTGCTTCAGACAACTCTAGGGTTCCAGGACTCTCCTCAAAGGCAAAGCAGCCAAATGACAAGGCTGTATTGTGTCCCAACCCCAAAACTTTAACCTGTGAAGAAAATCTTCTAAACCTTGACGAAGAACGACATATAAATATGCATAGGTAGAATGTAACCCTCTCCAAGCATGAAAATCATCTCATTGAAAGGTACGTATAGTTCTTGTGTTTTCAATATGTATTTAATATTTTAGCATATATATTATATGCATAACACACACACACACACACACATACACACACACACACTCACACATACTTAAAATATGAGTTTGAGTCAACAAAGCAATGATAGGAGAAAAGCCTAGTCAGAGTGACTGGGACATGGCAAATATTTATCTGAATAAGACATTTAGGTAGAAGAAATACTCCCAACAATGCAAGTAACCGTGGAGCAAATGGGGGAAAAAGTCACGAATGACATTTGTAGACATCTTATTACATCATTCTGCCAAGAAGAATACAAAATTTGAGGAAGTAGCCAAGTAATTTAGGGCCTCAAATTCTTCTATCAAGGGAAGAGAAAATGGTTCTCCAAATTGCAATTCCTCCCCTCTGATCAAAATGCATGCACAGTGACAACGCTCCCCACTTCGGTTTCCTGCACACAGAGCCACCACTCCTTTCAGTGCCTGAAGATGAACAATGATTAGGTTAAAGGCTGCATCTCCTGATCTGGGCCTTCCTTTTATGTTTCTGTCTAAGCTAACTATCGTCACATTTGTTTCCCAGTGGAAGGCTGTGCTGTCACAACTCCTAATCATGGCCAAGTCTGAGGATTCAAACAGGAGGGGAAAGTTGATGTTAAAGAAAAGGCTCTTACTTATCCACACACAGACTGAGACACAGGCCCAAAAAGCAAATGCGGAAAGAACACGGGACAAGTTACTGGCGTTTTGACAGAAACAGAATTTTTGAATTTTGCCCGAAGGCGACAGGCTAATTTTCATCAAATTTTTTAAGAAAGTCATTCTACTCATATTTAATAAGACAGCTATTGATTGATAATTCTGAGATGTTGATCTTGTTCTAAGAGTGACACAAAAATTCTGTTATTTCTCATTCGTAAGCCACAGTGATAAATGTACTTTCTCAATCAAGTTTAAAGACAATTTAAGCTTTTGCCTGTGAGACTTGTGCTTCACCAAAGTGTGAGGTGCCGAATGCCATCTCCACCCCCACTCCAGAAGCTTAATGCCATAACCTAAACTTGTGCTATAGGAAATGAATTACAGAAGCAATCTACCCTAATTTGTTAACTTATTCAAATAACAGTTATTATACTTAACTATGCTAAAGATTATCTTTTTTGTGGCAGATTGTTTATTTTTTGATGAGCCTAATTACTGATTTTCTAAAAGTAATTTACATTTATTACAAATACATCTTTTAAAATGTGACAGATAAATGTTGTTCCCATAATGTATTATGAAAAAAGTTACTATTTAAAAACACATTATTTAATTTGAAAGATGAATGGCAAACATCATTATTTTTTTTCCTGCAACACCTGTGCCCTAGGCTCATTAAAATGTGTGATTCTGTGTAGAGCTGCTAGAAATGAGGAGTGAGGGGGGAATCTATACCATATATATACCCTAAAAATAAACTCGGTATGCAAAATTGGAGAAAGGCATCCTACTTACTAATATAGCTCAACTAATTTTCTAAGTTTCAGATTCTATTTACAATTGGCTGCAAGTGAGAACAAAAGTAGGAGAGAGAGAAATGTATTTTCTGTGAAACATTGTCCACCCTATAATCACATTCTCCATCAGTATGCAGTAAAACTGACCATTAGGGGAGAATAACTGCAATTCCAGAAGCTGTTTCAAAACAAGTTCTGTGAGAAACAGTTGTACCGTTGGCTCTGCCAACCTCCGCAGAAGGACTGGTAGAGCCTGGCTGATTTCTGTTCTCTGAAAGGGGATAAAGGCTTGAAAGCAACACCATTCTGAGCATGACATCATGTGACTGTGACCCGCAAGTCACCAGTCATGATGATCCGGAGCTCCAGAAGCTCTGGCACTGGAGAAAGCTCCAGGATGCACTCCTCCCTCTTTAATACTCTGAGGATTTCTTCTCTCCTTTCCATACACATAGGATTGAAATGAAATGTAAATTGTAAGCAGCGGGAAGTGAATGTGCCGATGGATCTGTATAACCCTCACATTTTACAGGCAGGGACTGTGTAAAACTATCAGCCAGCCTGCCTGCCAGTCAGCAATACTTTGTCGAGCCCCTGCGATGCAGTGCCTGGCCCTATCCCAGGCAATGGGAGAAGCAGCCAGATTTTACTTCTGCAGAACTCACATCGCCCCCAAGTGACTCGTTATCAGCCTAGGGCCATTTAAATAGCCATATTTACTAGTCTTAATCAGTTTTTTTTTTTCAGTAGCATGTACACAAAACATCTGGATGCCTAAATTTTTTGCCAGTCATTAGTATGGGTACATGGGTATAAAGATTTAGAAATTGTTAAAATACTACTGGCCAGGACAAGTTATTTAATCTTAAAATGTTGACATGACTTCGCTGTTAAATGTCAGGAATACACAGTAAAATTATTTGGTAAATTTGAGGTTTCATGTCTATAAAAGCTTAGTTGTTGTCATTGTTCTTCCCACAAGATTCAAAAAAGAAAAAGAAAAAGCTCTACTTTTTAACCCATTTGAAAACCGTCATTTGGAGTGCTCTTTTTATCAGGATAATAAAATTCACCAAAATTTTAAAATTCAACTCCCTGTTTTTTCTTGTTCAGAAATAAATTCTCAAATGATGAAATTATCGTAATGTCCTCTAGAAGAGCTATAACTTAGAATAGCAATACAATCTACAACAGTAACAAAATTTTTTCAAAAATTTTTGTAAAGATTTCTCATTGTCTGTGTTCTAATTAAAAACCCACTGAAATCATTGAGAAGTTTTAACATGATCTAACACAGTATGCGTTTGCACCAATTTCCAGGCACACTGCTGTGCTTTTCAGTATTTTCATTTATGTGTCATGTTTCTACAAAAATAGAGAGGTCAGTTACAACAAATCACATCAAAGGAAAGGTAACTGGATAGATCCAGATATTTCTGCCTAATTTGGAGGAAGCACATAATGTATGTCTGGAGTGCCTCCTAGGACCTGCCTAAGAGATGTACTTTGCACTAATCTTTTTGCTGTATTCTGACAGTTATTTCTTCATAATCCTCATCATAAGCCTCTGATCTTTGGTGAATGATTTAACCCTAAACTTCATGCAGGATAAATCCTGTGGTATAAAAATTTAACTCATTACATGCAGCCAGTGTGTACTTTTTATTTTTTCCTTTTGACTTCCTCTGGTTTTCAATTTTGTTTTGCTGTGTGTGTGTGTGTGTGTGTGTGTGTGTGTGGTGTGTGTGTGTGTGTGTGTGCGCGCGCCTTGGTGGGGGCAGTATTTACTTAGGATCCATATTATTTCCTTTAGAACTTTTAGCTCCATTGCGTTTCTTACTTTACTAGTCTGCAAAGGTGATAGTCGGATTTTAGATTTTAGGCAATTGTATTTATGTATGTTCATATGCAGTAAAAAGTATACACATATGCAGTAAAAAGTGCTATTGCCCAGTTTTTACAAACTAAGAGAGCTGTAAAGGCAAACATTTCTTATGTACACACCACACATTTTCATTCTATTAATGAGATTAACACTTACTGTTTAATATGACCCAAAGCTGGCCAAGCACATTTAAGAAAGTACTCTTGGTGATAGTATATTCATTTTTCATTAAATGATACAGGTGTAATCTTATCAAATTTACTTTTAAAATTACTTTACTAAATCAAGGTTCTGGTGGATGTGAAGTATCTTCTTTTAATTATCCAGTATTTCGGAATAACTAGCTCTGCCATGCTAAATAATGAAAATTTTATTGGGCATCACCCATAACACACACACACACACACACACACACACACACACACACACACGAGTTCAGTTCTGTGTCTCAGCCAATTCGGCCTGCCCCTTTTCAAGTGGGCCAAGTTGAAAGAATTGATTATTCTGAGAGAATTTAAATACCAGCATTTAAAGACCAGATTTGCCTCACCTAAGGATTCCCTACTCAGTGTCCAGATTTCAAATGAGTCATGTTCTCCACATTTGAACAATGCACCATGCTCTTTCTTGAGTGACTGCATTATTTTGCTATACCGAATTTCATCCCATCTGTTCCTGTCTGTCTCTCCCTGTTCTTAAACTTGCCTTCTCTCCCCAACTTCCTGTCACTCCAGCCAAACCATGTTAGTGAAAGACTTTCTGGCTCTTAAACAGTTTGCAAGATTATTGAGAAAGAGATAGTAGGACAGAATGAGAGTGTTTAGTTCTAAAAGGACAATAAAGCAACCTGACATCAGTCTTCAGAACTCAGCTTAAACCCAGACAAGCAAAAGCCTGCTTTATCTGAGAGCTGGTCAGAGGACCTAAAGTAAGTGCATTCTGCATTGCCTAAACCTGGAATTTAATTGTTCTTCACATTCAACAGGTTGATTTTAACCATTTAGAAATAGGCAGGACCAACTGAATTCGTAACAGATTTGTATATGAGCCATCAAATGTACAGACATAATTGAATCATTCTCAAGGGGCCGGAACATTTGGGGTTATCACACTGTTATCAATATTTCACCACTATGTAATAGAGGAGTTGTTCATTTCCACTCTCACACATATTGTCATTGATGGGGAGGGTTAAATCTGAGGGCCTAGGTTCTCAGTCTGTGTATCACTGTTGATACTTTGCTGCATTGCTTGGCGTCAGCAGCCTCGCATTTTTGTAGTGATGTGAGGCTGTCTTGAGTGTTTGAAACCGAGTTCACAGGCAAAAGAGTAGATGAGATCCAGAGGAAAGGTCAAACGATTATTTTTCTTGTTTTCTTTACAACCATGTCTTCTTTTTAAAATCGATGTAGTTTTCACCTCGATTCTGAAACATTTTTGTCAGTCATGTGAACTCTGGGCTATTAAAATCACTTTATATTTTATGTATCTTTCTATTTCAAAACATTAGCAGGTTGTCCCAAAATGGCAGCCTTCAGCGGTTCCTCAAAGGTCTGGGTTTTGCAAATAAAACAGACATTTCTGAAACTTCTTCTTGTCACTTTTTTGTTTCTTGTAGATAAGCCTGGCTGCAACTCAGGGGTGGCCTCATACTCCCACCCCAGGCTGGTCTCTGTTCCATCACGTCACTGCCATTTGTTACACTGGCCTCTCCTAAGATGACTCTTCCTTCCGAATGCTGTTTGTCTACATGAGCCTTGTGATCTGGATGTGTGCACTGGTTCTCTTTAGGTGACTGTCTCTGAAGTTCAGCAAAGCTGCTTGTTCTCCCATGGATTCCTGTCCCAAGCTACCTCTACCAACCCTGCCTCTCCAGCAAGACTTTTCTGTTTGCCTCCTCCCTTCCCCATCTGCTCTTTAAAGATCTGCAGCTCGTCAAATTGATGGTCCATTAAGTTCACCTGTCTGGAATGAACCCCTGCCAGTACTTGACCAATTTCTTGTTTCAATCTGAAGTTTTTGTAATGGTATGATGCCTATGTTTATTGAAAGAGTTTTACCTAAAAGGCCAACATTTGATTTGAGCAGCATAGAGAAGAAACACTGGTTCTTTTATCAAAATTAAGCAACTTTTAAAAGCGCTGTTTTATTTATTTTATTTTAAAAATAATAATCTATGCAGCACTTCAAGAAACAACTATATGGTGTTGTGTATTATAAACTGGTGACATTCTACTATTAAATTATGTACAACAGTTTTGTTTTTTATGCTTCTTGAGGTGGTAATGAGAAAAAGTTTTTTAAAAAAGTGTGCCTTGCTGTATTTCTTATACCATTTATTAAAAAGCTGCTTTAATGGTAAAATTAGGTTGGTTTGAAAGAAGGAAATAGCAAGGTTAAGATGTGTGAATAATTTCTGTATATATGTATAACCAAGTACAAACATTGATGCATAATGACAGTATAAAATGCTTTCATGTTTGTGATGTCTAGTGATGTGGAAAATATAAGCCTTAAATCCATTAGATTGCATGGTAATTAAAATTGGCATAATAAACATAGCTTATTAGGGGAAAAGGAAAATTAGTGATCTCTTCTACCTGTATCCTTTACCAAATTACTGCATCTGGTTCTGGAAAAAAATATGACATTTAACAGCTTCCAAAATGTCTATATTGCATAAGAGGCTTAAAATTACTGAAACTAGAAACTACACATTAAGCCTTCACAATTTTCAAAATTTTCCTGATTACTATAAATATCTTGGAACACAAATGATTAAATGCCAGTTCCCCTACACCAGTAAAACCATATCCTAGATTTTTTATTTCTACTTATCATTAATGGTTTAATGTTGGATTTCAGGATACCTAGTACATCTTATATTTATTTGATATGATTCTTTTGAATGGGTTTGATGGCAAGATGATAGAAAAGTATAGAAAATTACTATTATTTTGATTTAGATGATAGATTTTTCAAGGCTATTTATTTTGTGTAAAGGAAATTAGCTAAGAAATATTCCATTTGGTCTTTACTGGTCTTGTTAAATGCAGTTTTTAATTTATGTCTTAATGCCTACTAAAGTGCCTGACACAGTAGGTATTCAATAAAAATTTGTTGAAGTATTGAATTAGGTAATATGGATGACATTTATCATTTTATTTTGAGAGATATATGCTTAAACATGTAAACAACTAGAAAAAAAGATGTAATGCAGTTAGAAAACCACACATAATATATAATTAATTTATATCAAATTTCAAAAAGAAATAATGTTATAGATTCATATAGTTACAGAAATGACAATCATTCATTCAACTGATAGTTCATTAACACCTTTTAGCTGCAAGGCACTATTCTAGATGCAGGGAATGCAATGATGAATGAATGACGGCCCTGCCCTCAGGAGGCTTACCTATGTGTTGGATGAAATGAACAGTAGTTGTCCTGCAGGTGAGGAAGAGAGCGAAGTGGTGAAAGAGGCACAGAGACAGAAGCAGCAATAAGGGACAAGGAGGAAGAAAAGAGAAGAGAGCAGAAAGTTAGACAATAGAAAGTTAGTGAAGCTGATTGCAGGGGTAGAAGGAGAAAAGGTAAATTGGGAGACTTAATGAAGTGTCTTTTTAAAAGTCACGTTGGAGCTTTTGTATGTGATATGCTAGGCAGTAAGGAAATTTTGTTAAGTCTGTTTTGCACCTGATTCTATTTATCACTAAACTTTATTAGTATCACACCAAGAACATTTAAAAATGCTAGTCTGTAATTCTGCCATTTTAATGACTATTTGTATTTTCATGCCCCTTCTAATCTTTCCCATACATATTTCTAAATTGATGAATTTATTCATTCATTCTAGACTTTTGAATAGGTAGGAATTTGTTCACATGGGGTTTTAGGCAGACATCTAGTTGCAGTGTTCAAGATGATTACAGGGGGAAGAGATTAGAGATAAATGTCTCATTAGGAGGCAGCTGTAGAAAATAAGCTAGGCTTGGGAGGATAACAAGATAACAGGGATAGTGGTCCCGGATGTAGAGAAAGAACAAACCTAGCATCTTTGAAATAGCTAAGAGCATTCTGGAGCTCTGCAGAGTTACGTTATCTTTTTATATGCCAAGACACTGTAAATTTTCCTTCAGTAGTAATTAATGCCAAGTCTACATCTACTGGTAAAACATTCAAAGAAAAAACAGACCACGATGTTCTATTTACCTGTGATATACTCATCGAAAACCTTGAGGTATTGAAAATATTTGTTTATTAATATACTTAGTATTAACACTGAATTTGTAGAATGACTTTCGGATATATTGAACAGTGCTTTTTCAGGTTGGAAGAGATGACATAGCCTCAATCTCTTGCTCTGTGTAGGCGCTACCTCCCCAGTCTCATCCTTGAAAATGGTCACACCAACTCTGTCTACACACTTCCAGTGACAGTGGTTTATTATCTGTTATGGCAAGCTGTCTCACTGTTGGGCATGTCTCTTTGTTAGAATGTTATTTCTTAGGTTGCTAAAATCTGCATAGTGCCCTCTTCCCCCACCATTAATTTTGCTCACTGGTCCTAATTCTTTGCTGATGAGCTGCTCAGAGTATTTCTACACTTTCTTTCTAATGGCAACCCTGAAGATAATTGAGGCCAGTTACTCATCCTCTCCCAGCTGCTATGATTTCTGTTCTTTAATTCCCTCGACAGCCCTTCATAAGTCATGATTCTTAGATCCATTTCAATCTAACTGAATGTTAACAGACAGAATCCTTGAAATTGAGGAACTGTCTTCATCATATATGTAGAAAAGTATCTGAACATTTGAGTGGTAAGTTTTCTCTAAAAATATATTCAAGATATATGTTTATTCTATTATTGTAAATTTCAATAAATAAATAAGTAAATAAGTAAGAATCCATTACTTCCTTCAGTGGTCCAGTCCAGTGCCAGAGTCATCTTGAATCTTTTTCTTACATCAAATCCAAACCTAACCTGTTTTCATATAAAGCAGGGAGGGTCCTCCTCCATTTATTCATTCATTTATTCATTCAGTCATTCAACAAACATTCATTGAGTGGCTACTTGTGTGAGGCACTGTGTTTGGCATTAGAGATACAAAGGCAACTAAAATGTCGTCTCTGCCTACAAAGGTTTACAGTTTTTCTTGTGAAAGTGCCTTTGATGTCCTTGAATAGAGTGATTTCTCCAAATTAAATGATGACTCATTAATTTTGTTTCCTATCTAGTTTCTCTACATTTTAAAGTATCTAGTGAGCAAAATAGTATGCAGAATTATCTGGATCTGACTAGAAGAAGTGAAGTGTTTTTGTATTTGAAAGTTTTAATTACAGGAAAAATATTTCAGATTTCTGGTCACTGAATAAATATTCATCTTACGCAACAACGGAACAATCTAAATTTGGGGCTTTTGAAAAGCTGAGTTTGATCAGTTTTTTTGTGTGTTTGTTTTATCCAGATTAGATTTTTACCCATGCTATAATTTCTGGCAACAAATGAGCTGAAAATAACAAACACACTGAAATCATTAAGCTATTACTTACAAGTCAAATTATTTTAATTTCCAAATGAAATTGGTATAATTTTAGAATTTTAATGACTACATTATTTTTCAAGCACTATAATTTTATATATCAAATTTTTCTAACTCGAACCAAGTAAATTTACAACCATGATTTTTTCTATACTTTTTTCCATTTTTATTTTGAATTATATATATAATTCAACATATAAAAGTTGAAAGAGTGGTATAATAATATTGGCATACTCATCAGTCAGATTCACTTACTGTTACTATTTTACCACATTTGCTTCACATCTCTACAAACACACATACACTTTTTTGTGTGATTGAACCATTGAAATTAAATTGCAAATCATAACACTTCATCAGTAAATCCTTTAGCATATATCATGCCCAAGAAATGTAAAGTTGATACAATATCTGATAATCCATATTCAAATTTCTTCAAATACCCTAATAATGTCTTCTTACAGTTATTTCTGTTTTAATCCATGACCCAAAGAAAGACGACACGTTGCTTTTAGGTTTTGTGTCTTTTTAGTCTTGAACGGTTTCCCTGCACTTTTATCCTTTTTTCTTTGGTCTTACATAACTGACATTTCTGAAGATTCCAGAACGATTTTATGGAATGGCCCACAATCTGGATGTGTCCAGTTGTTTTCTCATTACTCAACTCAGGGTAAACTTTTTTGTCAAGTATACACTACATAGGTGATGTTATGTTCAATAGCCACTCTTTAATGAAGAGTAAATGAGTCACTGACATTCTCAATATGTCTTCAAGTTCAGAACTTACTCTTACAGTTCATAATTAGTCTAAGGCAGGGGTGAGCAAACTATAGTTTGTGGGTCAAATCTGGCCCACTGCCTATTTTTGTTTGGTCTCTGAGCTAAGAATGATTTTTACGTTTTTAAATGATTGAAAAAAATCAAAAAAATATTCCGTGACATGTGAAAATTATATAAAATTTAAATTTCAGTGTCCATGAATAAAATTTTATTGGAACATAGCCACACCTATTTGTTTACATATTGTCTATGGCTGCTTTTGCACTGTAGCTGCAGTTAAGTAGTTATGACAGAGACCATATTGCCTGCAAAGCCTAAAATATTCCTATTTGGCCCATTACAGAAAAAGTTTTTCCTTCTCTAGTTTATGGTATTCTAAATGCTGACACCATTTCCTTAGAAGTAGATAGATTTCCATTTGCTAAATCAATGTAACATATTAGCACCTGTAATATTTTTTGCTTTCCATATTTTGAGTTCTCAATTTCTGTTTCATGTTACCTTAGTAAAATAAAGTGTGCTTTGTTTCATAAACTTAAAGATTGTTCCACATCCACAGTTGATTTAAGGATTTAAATTTAGTGTACTTACTACAGCATGGCTTTGATTGATTTAGAGGATTAGTCAATTATAGACTAAGTCATTTGTTCAATCAAAACATCAGGAAAATTGACACAACCTAAATTTACTTCAATTCACTAATAATGTAGAATCCTTTTTCTAACTTTTTCTAAAGCAATCCAAGGAAATTTAAATCAAGGCTGGAGCCAGTTTTTTCAAATGTATTTTTCAACCCAAACAAAGGTAAAAACCTTGATCGAAGATTGTTTAAGATACACTTTCATTTCCCAATTAACGGCCATAAGTAATCACCAAGGAATTCACCAAGGAAATAAGTATTTCTCACCTGAGGTGGCTGTAGGTGGGCACTCTTCTTATACAGACGATGTTCAAAAGGTAATGGTTCTTTACTTTTTCCCCCATAATTCACCTTTGACAGCGCTACCACCTCCCACTGCCACATGCCTAGAGAGAGGACACACAAGAAAGGTGTTTGGCCACTTTCTCCCTCTTATGAGGCTTGTCATGTATTTGCATTTCCAGAGTAAAATAACAAAATGATGTGTGCAAGTCAGGCCCACGGTATGAAGGTTTCTGTGGCAAAGGCATTTTACCAATGCCTTGAGGCCATTCTGATCTTTGATTAATGGGCCCTCACCAAGGCAGACAATATACAAAGATTATTTGTACTTGTGTATTGAAGTAAACCAGGGCTTGCAAAAGCAACTTCTCTCAGTCTCTTTTTTGTTGCAACACACACAACTTGGTAGATGTTCACATGTGTGAGACACTTGCAGGTTTTTTTCAATCATTAATGAGCAATTCCAGTGAGTAAAGACTCTTGTCCTCCTCTGTCCCACTCACAGAGGGGAATCTTAATGCAACTGAATGGAGCAATAGCACTCTATGGATAACTTCGAAGCCAATCTAATGTATACTTAAACAAAAAAAATTATTCCTAAGTAGCAGTACTTTCTTATTGGTTACAAATCCCTTGCGACATCATGTTTAATAACCACTGATGTAGAGGCTTGTGCACTCTTGATTGAATCGAAGTGCCCCAAACCTGGGAAAGGTCTTCCAAAGAACAAAAGAATCGACACCCCCGTGCATGGACGCACATCCCCAGGCATTCCACAGCCACGAAGAACTTGATCTTTCTGGTGAGTACATTCTTCCGAAAAATAGCAAATTAAAGGGAAGCAAATGTAAAATGCAAGAAAGCTTGGCCTCCACTTTACATTGGAGAAATGGCCAATCCTGATGCTTTGGCCGAGGTAATTTCACCCCTTGTTAACTACAGAAGCATAGGATATGGGACATCAAGATTTTCCAGATGTATGCAAAAGCTTCTGTGTCTCTACCACGTAAGCAGCTGTGTTTATCAGCTTCCTAGACTGTGGCATCAGTCTTTCTCTTTCTTCACTTTTTTTTTTATGTGGAGAATTTAGACTAGGATCCCAGATATAAATTTTTGTATTTTTCCCCATCATCAAGACATATAATAATAGAGTTAGTAATTTAGTAAAAGTTAAATACACAATTTAATAAGAAATGACACTGAAATTATTAAAACATTTCTTTGTCCTCACACTTACCTTTCAAAAAATCCCAACTCCCTATAAACAAATGGGTCATTACAGGCATAAAACAAATATTATTCAGCAAAATTTATTCAAGGACTAAAATGAACACATTAGGAGCATAAAAATGCATCAGATCCTCTTTAAACCCCAATATTCCCTAAACTACTGATTTATAAAAAATACTCTAAGGTTTATAGAATTAGTCTGGTTCTATTAGTTGATCAAGTTACTTACACTGTCAGCAATTCAAAACAAATAATTCCCTCTGTGTGTGTGTTTGCTTGCTTGCAAATATGTTTCATTTATTTTAAAGTGTCTTTTTAAATAGAAATCCGAGTTGCTGAAATTTATCTTGTCATTAAAATGCTATGAAAATCAAATCAGTCTTCATATTGGTACTCTTATCCCTGCCGATCTCAAATGACTGATGATGCTTACAGCAAGGTTTTATAAAATTAAAACTCCTTTTCAGGAAACAATTTTTTTTTTTTTTTTTTTACATGGACATGATTTGCCTCTGTTCTAAATACTTTGTATCAGAGTTCTAAGTTCGGGATTATTTTCTTACCAATGATATCTTTCCATGCAAATATATGTAAAAATATATTTTCAGTAAGTAAAATTACTAATTATTTACAAGTTAAAAGACATTTTCTGTAGCAATGCAGTAGTATTTAATGGAGAATTTTAAAAAAGAAAAGAAGACATACTCGGATTGATCAGGAATGATTGAACACCAGAGTATTTTTCTTCACCTGAGAGTCTGATTACTGAAGTCATCTGGGACTTAATGGCAATTCAAACAATTTCAAAACAAATTTAATCTTTGATAATGTGGCATCACCATAATAATTACCAATTATTGCTTAGTATATTAAATGAGTAGTTGTAGGAAATCAGGCCAAATCCATAAACACAGTTTGGATATTATTTTTTAAATCAAGGTAAATGATAATAAAATAAATCATTATCACTTTAGTGCTTACTATGTGCCAGGTGCTGTGCTAAACACTTTACATACTCAGTTTAATCCTTACAATACTCTAGGATTGATGATACCCACTTTACAATAAGGAGATTGAGGTCTAGAGAGGTAGGCTAGTTATTATTTGTTTCCTTTTCATAAAAGCAGAGTGTGAGAGAAAAAAAAAACCTGTTTTAGAAACTTGTTTTCTATCTAGATAAATAAGGATTTATTTTTCAGTGTTCACTTAACATTCGATTTCGTATGTTGCTAAATTTCTTATCTGAACTTATAGTTCATGCCAAAACTGAAGAAAACTTTCATTTTAAAACGTATTTCTTATAAAAATTCTATAGGAAAAATTGATAGCTAAATTAGCACTTGAAAAAGGCCAAAGAAAATTATATACCATGTATAATTATGCCTCATTATGACCTCTGCACATTTTCCAGAAAAGTTAGGCATTAAAAACACACACAACAGGAACACCTTAAAGGTCAGAGCCTGATGAAAGAAAAATGCAAAAGTTAATTATAAAGGATGAGATTAATGTTCTAGTAGGAACATACACTTTTATCATTACATTTTGCTTCAGAAATACTTTAAAATATGCAATTTCTCTTCTATGTATTTTATTTCATATCTGAGAGAGGTGGTGGAGAGAGACAATTCTTTAAAGTACAAGTAGAAATTAAATTTTAATTTAATAAAATGAAAATGTGGGCTTTGCTATGATACCTAGCATTCTTTTTTGAGATATTTTATAAGATAGCAGAGCTTCTGAATCCTATTTTTGGAGTTTTACCCTGGTAACACACCTAACTATAAACATTTAAAATGACAGCAAATGATAACTGTTTTTTAACTCTTTACTAGAAAATAACTTCAGATTTATAAAATATCACAAAAATAAAAATAGTATACTTTAAACAGGTGCACCTAATGTTAATATTTTAGGTCATCTGATTTATTATTTTCTATCAATCGATCCATTTATCCATACAGTTTTTTTCTGAATGATTTGAAGATAAGTTATATACATCATGCCCTTTTATCCCTAAATACTTTATTATAATTTTCCTAATAGGGATACAGACATCTCCTCTTACATGACCATAGTATAGTTATCAACTTCATAAATTTACACTGATAGAATATATTTATCAAGTGTATGTTCACATTTCCTAATTTTCCAATGTTCTTCACAATATACCTTGTAGCATTTTTTTCTTCTTCTGTGCACGATGTGGGTATAGAATTTAGTTGTCCTATCTCTTTGGCTGCCTTTAATCTGATAACATTTTCCCTGCCTTTCTTTGTCTTTTAATAATATTGAGGAATAGATTTTTTCTTTAACAAATTAGTTATTCCTCATTTTGTGTTTAATCTTTCCTCATGTTTAGGTTAAAATCATGAGGAAAAGAATTTTGCATAGGTGATGTTCTGTCCTTCTCAAGGTATCGTATCTGGAGACACCCAGTGTCCATCTGCCCCCATCGGCAAAGTTGACTTTCATCATTTTGTGTGAAAACACTTTAAAACTCATGCAAATACCCTATCTTTCCTCAAAATTTTCCCTGTATTTAGCATCCATTGATAATTCTTGTCTGATCCAATCCTTACAAGATGTTGCAAAATTATGATTTACCAGCTCTACCACTTTGTTCACATTTCCAGTTGGTCCTTGATATTCCACCATAAGTAAGACCTCTCTCTTCTCCCCTATTTACTTATCTATTTATCAAAGATATATATTCCTTTTTTCCCCCCCAATTATGTATCATTCATTACTGTACTTTGTTTTGGTGCTCAAATTGTCCCAGATTTGGCTAGTGAGAGCCTCTTTAACCTAGCTCTAGTGTCCCGGACATTTTTTTAAGCAATCCCTTTGTGGTATAACGAGTTCCAGTCTTATCATGTATCTGCCTGCCCCAATCATTGACTCAGCCATTTCTCTGAAGAGAGAAATGGTTCTTTTTAGTAGAGATTGGCCTTAAAGACTGAGATCTGAGTGCTAGTTTTGCTTATGGTTACTGAAGTATTTTTGCTTCTTGGCTCAATGTTTTCAGCCAACAAAGCTAGAAAATTCAGGATTTATTTCTGAACCACTATAATAAACAAATCTGCTGAAAAGAGTTCCGTATTTGTTTGTACTTTCCTCATCCCCACATCCCACCCTGCTCAAGATTGAGAAGGTATGGTCGAATATGTTTCAAAGTTCTAAGTTACTTTGTTATCAAGCTATTGGCTCCTTTCTCCTCCTCTTCCCTCCCTCCCTCCTTCCCTTACTCTTTGATTTTCCTCTAGCAGTTATTTCCATGCTTCTGTCTCTTTATTACACTCTCTTTATTATACTCCGTGACACCCTCAGCCCTAGCAACAATTGGCAACTTCCTCTAAGTCTAAAAATATGCTTACATATCTGCTTCCATCAAAAGCTTTCACTCAAGACAGTTGCCTCTATCCATTGTACAAAGACTGCCAGCTAGAGGGGCCAGTCATGATACAGTTCAACTAGTATTTTACTGGCCAAATCATGACAGCACACATGCGGGAATATGTCTAGCAGAGCAAGAATCAAATCTTCCTAATGTTCAAAAAGGCACCTGGAATTTAGCAGCAGCTCTGCCCTCCATCCTGCTTCTGTATCATGTTATCATATCTCACCATCCAATACTATCCTCATTCTCAGAAGTTTTATACTAGTGCATCCCTCCTACTCATTCTCCCTCTGCAATCTATTTCTACCTTCTCCACTCTACTAAAACTGCTCAAACACAACTTCTAAAAATTATAATCCTACCTGACAAGAAGCTGCTGGCACTCGAAGCCTTTCTTGAATGTCTTTTATTTTTCATTTTTTATTTTTACTTCTGAAGCCTACAGTTCTCTTCTTTTACTTTTTGACACATGTATCTGTCTCTTTTGCTGCCTTCTCTACTGGAGGTCTTTCTTCAGGTTTCCTTTTCACTCTAGTTTCTATCTGAGTTATTTTCTACTTCATACTTTCAACTCACTGTAGGTGTAAAATGCCAACATTTAATCTCTAGACTTGGCTTTTCTTAGGAATTCTAGGTCTAGGTCCATTCATCCAACAGTCTCTGCTCTAGTGGTTTCCTTAGGAGCTCATGTTTTAAAACCAAGCTTGTAATTTTTTTACTCTTTTATACAATTCTCTGTCTCAGATGATGATATTAAACATTTTCCTAATTGTTCAAGATTTAAACTCTGGAACATCCCTGATTTCTCTCTCTCTCACTTTTTTATCCCACCGAATGTGATTACAAAAGTCCTGCTGGTCTTTCTTCCCCACATTTTGGAACCCCGTTTAAATACTTTTGTTCCCACTGCCACCCTGATGCCAAGACCCCCATGACTCACATGGTTCATGGCAATAATTTTCTGATTCCTTATTTATTTTGGGGGTGCTTGCAGTGCTTACTGCTTTGCCTCACACACTTCATTTTATCAAGTCCTTTGTGAATATCTAAATTTGTGCCCTACTAGAGCTGTAGACAATGCTTGTGAAACATAGGATATGTTCTTCTCTTGAAGGTGGTTTAGCAACTTTGAGATTCTCAGTCTGTAGTCTGTAGAAGCTTGTAAAAATGAAGATTCTCAGTCCCCACCTTGATTCAGATCCAGTGGACCTTAGGTAAAACCTAAGCATCTGCATAATAGATACCCCAGGTTTTTCTTTTACAGGTATGATATTGACCACACTTTTTACGACATTCCTACAAATAGTCCCTAATCTAGTACCCAATCTATGTTAAAGAGATGATATTTTTCATAGGCATTTATGCATTGCTCACTTTCAAAAGTGATATGTGATGTGAGGCAACTTCCAATAAAAATCACAATTAAGTTGAAAATCATTAATATAGT